>ML857814.1:14037-31032 GCA_009831015.1 Picea engelmannii
ACCCTGCTTGTCATAAATTTCACGCACCGCACAATCTCACCCATGGTACCAAAGACTGGTAGGTCTCTCAGGTTCATAATGGTCGAATTTAATAAGTTGTTGAAGTATTCTTTAGGAACAAATTGCATACCTTCGATTCCATCTGGGGCTATCTCCCAAAATACATATGTGTGCATATGTGGGTACAAGACTGAATCCATGAGGTCAAGGTTGAGGAGCTTAACATGCTCCACTTTCCCTTTGATATCACCCATGATCTCGACCCGGGGGTCACAAGGCTCCTATGGTACCACTTATTTCGACATGACACTTCGGTTGACTGTGGATATTAGCATTCAGGCTTCTGCAGCAAGCGAAGGACTACAGATTTCACAATGGTACAGGTTTTTTCTCTCTACTGAATTTGGAAATGGCTATTCTTCTTTTGGAAAAGATGCATTTGTGGGTGAGTTCTCAAGCCCTTATACCTGGCGTAACTCGCAAGTTTAGAAATAATTGTTGTTCATCATGACTGTATGGATGCAACGAGATCTAAGTTGTCTAATGAGACTGTTTAACAGGGTAAATCCTATTGGGTGATTCCTGCATTTACTTATTTTCGTGAGTGGAATAGGGACGTGGTTGATTTAAGACCTTTCTGTTTGACAATTGGGTATCTGGGTGTGAACTTTGATGACATATTTGCATAACGTAGATTTATGGCTTAATGGACTTCAGACGTGGTACCGAAATGGAAATAAAGGTTGTGGCTAGACTAGGTTTGTGTGGAATATGGATTCAAATCGTATTCAGATTCATCCTTTCTTCGACCACAGAGGTTGTCCCCGTCATATTAATGACTGTCATTAATGGATTCTCTTAAGCTTTGGATCCTGCACTGTTGATTCATTAGTTTTGTATCAAACAACACTTAATTAGAAAATGAACTATGTGTCATGGCGCAACACTGAGCATGTTGACTTTATTACTGAAATTACAAAAATTTCATAAAACTCAAATCTAACTATTGTACAAGCTCTTTTGGACTAGAGTGACAGTCCCTCTTTCTCAGTTTTGAGATAGGTAGGGCTTCAGGCGAGTGCCATTCACCCATCCTTGTCACATCATATCATCCAGTTGCATAAGTCTAACTACTCCTGATGGTCGTATCTCTGCAATCATGAATGGTCCCAACCAATGCATACCCAGCTTTCCCAGATGATTCTGGTACCGGCTATCGTAGAGTAGCACCTTGTCTCCTTACGTGAATAACTTGGTCTTAATGTGTCTATCATGCCAAGATTTTTGTCTTTCTTTTTCAACCAACTGATGAAAGTCTTCTAGAAATCTGGTCTCCTCGAGTTCTTGTAGTTCTGTAAGTCTTCGTGCAATGGATTCCTCTTTTGTCATGCATGTGACTTGTGCAATATACAAACTTGGAGTGATGAACTCTGCAGGCACCACTGCCTCTCTCCCATAAACCAACTATAATAGTGTGTACTTGTGGAGTTTCTTTGTGGTTGTCCTATAAGCCCATAGTACAGTTAGAACTCGTTCATCCCAATCCTCCCGGTTTGCACAACAGACCTTTGTTAGTCCCCTTTCCAGGATTTTTTTGAAGGCTTCAACTGTTCCATTGGCTTGTGGGTGGTATGGACTTCTCTTGTGATTTTGAATCAGAAATTATGCTGTAAGTGTTGCTATAGTGTTGCTAATGAAATGAGCTCCATGATCATTGGTTAGGATCTTGGGACATCTGAATCGAGTAATGATATTCTCGAGAATGAACCTGGCAGCAGTATCTGTCGAACAGTCCTATATAGTTGTTGCTTCTTCCCAACGGGTAATGTAGTTAGTCATGGTAATGATGTACCTAGCCTTTGAATGTTTGGTTGTGGGGTTGATTGGTCCAATGAAGTCAACTGCCCATTTATCAAATGCTTGTAGAGCTATAATTGGTTGTAGAGGTAGTTCATCTTGGTGTGACGGCTTGCCCACGCGTTGACAAGCATCACACAATCTAGCATATACTTTTTCATCCTTGAAGAGTGTTTCCCATCAAATTTATTCCTATAGAACTTTTTGTGACGTGGCCTTTTCTCCTACGTGGCCTCCTACAACTCCACTATGTCATTCCCAGAGTATATCCTGCCTTTCATGATCCATGACATATCGTCTAAGAATGTTGTCTAATCCTAGTTTATACAACTGTCCGGTGATCAGATGGTAATCTATTTCTCTAACAACCATATAGCATTTCTGGGTTGTGGAATAGGTTTCAGGACAGGCCCCTGTACTGAGAAAGATTGTTATGTCCTCCAGGTATTTCGGTATGGCCTCAATCCTGAACAAAACTGCATCTGAGAGATGATCATATACCACTCCACCACTCTCCCCTAACTCTAACCTAGATAGGTGACCAGGTCCTACATTTCATCTTCTCGGCTTGATGATAACTTCAAAGAAAAAATCCTGAAATAGCAACAACCATCTACAAATTCTCCCTTCCAACACAGTTTTTTTAATTATATATTTCAATGCAGAATGATCGATGAAGAACTTGAAATGAGACCCTAGCAAATAATGTCTAAATTCATGCAAAGCATAAGTCATGTCCAAACCCTCCCTTTTTGTCGTTGTGTAGTTGCATTCTGCTTGCGACAACTTTTGACTCCAAAATAGATAGGGTGATCCATAGCTCCATCTCTAGGTTGCGTTAATATGGCTCCTAAAGAAATTCCTGAAGCATCTACATGGACGTGAAATTCATTCTCCCAGTTTGGGAATATTAGAATCAGAGTTGTTATGAGTTTCTCCTTAAGTGTCTCAAATTGTTTATCACATTCGGGACTCCATTGGAACATTTCAGCCTTTTTCAGTAGGTTTTCTAGAGGTGCAGTAATGTTGGCATATCTTCAGATGAACCTGCGATAGTAACCTATGTGTCCTAGCGTGGAGAACAACTGCTTATCACTCGTGGGTGGTGGAATATTCACAATGGCCGCAACTCTGGCTGGATCTACCAATACTCCTTATCGACAGACTATATGGCCCAAAAAATTCCTAAGTGGTACACAAAAGATACACTTTCTGAGATTCAATGAAATTTGCAACTTTCTGCATCTATCAAACATTAGCCTTAGCAGTGCTACATGTTCCTTGAGAAGGCTATATATTTTCCAATCATCCATATAGACTTCTATAAATTTTTGAATGAACTCTCTAAAAGATGTTATCACAATCCTGGAGAAAACTGAATGGACGTTCTTTAATCCAAATGGCATCATGTTGTATGCAAAAGATCCCCATTCTATTATGAAAGTGGTCTTTATTTTGTCCTCTTCAGCGATCATGACTTGATGGTATCCTAAAAATTCATCTGTGAATGAGTATGCTTCCTTTCCTGCAACCTGTTCTAGAACCTCATATGTAAAGGGTGTTGGGAAGGGGTCATGTACATAGGCAGAGTTGAGACTTTTGTAGTCTACACAGACTCTAATATCCTCTGTGTCTTTCTTGCTTTGAATAAATATCAGGCTAACCCACTATGCTTCTTCTACTGCAAAAATGAGACCTGCTTCGAACATCTTATCTATCTCCTTCTTAACTTTCTCTTTTACTCTTGGGTTAAGATGGTATGGTCTATGTTTGATAGGCTTGGATCCTGGTTTTAACTCAATCTTCATTTCTCGCATGACTCCTTTGATTCCCTTTAACTCGGAAAAAGTATTTGGGAACAAATCCTCATATTCCCGCAGTAAACTCTCTATTTCCTGATTGGTTTTCTCATCCTAGTAATCTCCCACCATAGCTATCTTGGGTTGCTCTGCAGTCCCTATGTTGATTTTGCACAATTTTAATGGGTGATTGTAGGAACTATCATTTTGGCTGGGTATGGTGTTTTGGATTTCTCTACTCCCCTATGTCTCTTTGATGGCTAGTTTTCTTAGTTCTTCTAAGTCGTCTAGGCTTTCTGAATCTTTCCTAATCTGATAGCATTCTATAGGATTCTTAGTTGAGGGGAAGGGGATATTTTTCTGAATTCTTTGGCTATGCTTAACACATACCACTAAGTTTGATTTTTGATTACCATTATCTATAAAAAGAAATTGTTTAATCTTCTGCAGGGCTACTTCAAGATCAAGGTACTTACTTGTGAATGAGAAGTCCTTGCAAAAATGAGCTGCCATCATTTTCCAGTCATTGGTTTGTCTTCTAGTTTCCTCATGTATAAACCAAGATTTAGGGATTGGTCCTAAAGTGTGGGGAAATACCTGAATCCAGAAGTGAGAGGGCATCCCTGCATCTTTCCACTGTGTCATGCATTGTTCAATGTGTATTCTAGGATCCGATTCTCCATTGAACAGCTGCGCAACTTGGAGATCAGTCTGCATCTCTGATTCCAACTGCTCCTTGTTCTGGAACCTGTACTTGATACCTTAATTCACCTCGTCCCAAGTTTTGAGTATGGCTTTATGATTATCCCACCATCTGGCAGGGTTGTTCTGAAAGGATACATCTAGTACTGAGATTATTTGATCTTCTCTTACGTCTTCCTCCATATTGTGCAAAAAAATGTCGAGATATGAGGTGCCATCGTATACTGAGCGTTCTCTAACTTTGGTCCCAACCCATCTAGTCACTCTGATAGTTGCACATGTTCTTGAGAATCTTTCGTGTGATCCTTGTTTCCAACTGTCAAAAGCCAATTCTGAATCTTCATCTGCTGACTGTATACTTCTCCAACTTACTCACTCATCCGCGGTGGGGTTTATATAATCATTTATTTTCCCAGTTGTTATAGTGTACAACTGGTCCAAGTCTTCTCCCTCCATATTATTGTCTATTGGTTTTGTATACCTGGGTCCTACATATGGATCCAAAGGTTGAACTACCTTGATTCCCTCAGCCTCAAAGGTCACGGTGTATTTCTTTAAGTCGATTACTACATAATTATCATAGGCCCAATCAATGCCAAGTAGTGCAAGGTAGGGGTCCTTATCTCCCATGATCTCAATGAATTCAAAGTCAACCACTATTTTTTCTCCTGCTACATCTATTTCCACGTTCTCCAATCTTCCTATAGGGAAGATATAGTATTGGTTTTCCATTATTAACTGAATTGGGGAATATGTTAGCTTCTATTTTCCTAAGTCTTCCCAGGTCTTCTTAGGAAGACTGTTCACATCTGACCCTAGGTCCAACATGACGTCCTTAATTTCAAATTCATCTAACTGGACTATTAATCTGAATTCCTTGTTGGTTCGTACTTGTCTTCGTTACACTCTCTGAGTACTTTTCTCAAGAAGATTAGCCCTTATCCTTGCTTCTAGGGGTTCTTTGTTTCCTAAAACTAGGTATAGCGCATTGCACAACTTTTATGTTAGTTTATCATTCCCTAGAATGTCAGAGAATAATTGAAACCAAAGGATAACTATGTTTTGAGGTTGCTCAGGTTGTCTTGGTATGACTACATGGTTTTTGGGTGCAGGGGGTGAACTAGGGACTTGTGCCATATTAGGGTAAACAGTCAGCTGGGGGGGGGTTCTCTCGCATTTTAGGACTAGGAATATTCTGAAATACTTCTATGGCATCTTTAAAGAACAAATTTTGTTTTAGAGGGTCGTACCTGTCTCCCTTAGGTGATGTTTTTTGGATATGAGGTAGAGTATCAGCATCATCTCATGTCTTTGCTCCTCCTCAAGTAACAAAATTAAGGTTGGGCAATTGTCCCTTAGAAATCCTCTTGATTTCTGAACTGCTAAGGTTAGTTCCTCTTTGTCATACTCTGTCTTCCCACTTTCCTATTAACTTTGGGCAGTCTTCCATTGTGTGTCTGTTGGTTCTGCACTGAGAGCATCATGGTCGCCTTGGATGAGGACAGTCTCTAGCCAAGTGAACTTTCTCATCACAGTTATAACATCTGCTTGGTCCTCTTCCCCCAGTTCTTCCTCCTCTAAAGTCTCCTCCGGCTCCACCTCCTCGACCTCTTCCTAGTCCCTGAGGGTTTTCATTCACCCTGAATGTTGTTCTATCTAACCTGTCTGCAAGTGAATATAACACTCTACATTGATTGGTAGTATGCATGGTAGACACACATAACTCACAATGTACTATGTTTGGTACTGTCAAATATTTCTGCATGATGGGGCAAAATCTTGGCCCATGCCCATGGGTTCGACAGATTTCAAAAAACATGGTTGTTAGTGTTTCTTGGCCTCCTGGAAAATCATGGTACAGGGTGGGGTTCTGGAATGGTAAGTTCATCGACACTTTCGCAACTCCTCCCATGGGTCCTGGTGGGGCTACCATCAAATTCTGAGGAGGTCTCATTCCCCTCATTCATGGACATTCATTCACCAAATGCCCTTCTGTATAACATCCAGTGCACCAACCCTGTGGTCATTCTGGTCTGGGTATCGTCAGCTCCTAAATATTTTTTGTGAGTGCCGATATCTACCCTTGTATTTGCACCAAATTCACATCTATTGGGGGTCTGGTTACTCTCAGGTTCCCAAGGTATCCTTCCATGGCTTCAATCTTCATCGATTGTTCCAAGGCGTTTTTTAACGTAGCTATCCATTGTTGTGTTAGTGGAATCTGAGTCAGAGGCAGTATCCCATGAATGTACCACTCACTTTGACGTTCTTCGTGTATTGGATGTGCCAACCTCCCTATGGAATCTTTGAACTTATGGTTGTATTCCTAGGTTGATTCACCTTACCATTGTTGGATCTCACGTAACTCAGATAGAGCTTGTTGTTCTAACTGGGGTAGTTTGAACTCTGCTATGAACCTTTTCCATACCTATCCAAGTGTGAATTCTTGACCTTGCATCCCTGACACTACCAGCTCAATGATCTTCATGTACCACTTGAGAGGAACTAGTGCTACTCAACGTCTTCATCTCTCTTACCCAAAAATTCTGGGTAATGAGCAATCAAACCTTCTGCATGGCTAGCCATTGCTGATCTTGTTGTTCCTATCAATATGAATCCTAATGGTCCTGTTTGCGATATACTAGGTGATCCCAATATCCTCCCTGTACTCGCACTTTTTGGTTGTGACTGACTAATTAATTGTACTGGAACAGAATTAGCATGAGAAGGTAGTATCAGACTTACTGCTTGTATAGAAGACACTTGGGGTATGGGTGATTCGGGGTTGGCACCACTGGTTTCAGGGTAGTTTTATTTGATCTGGGGGGTCTCATTTGCTTCCACTTGGATTATCTCCTCAGCTGCATTCCTGATCTCTCCTGTTATCGGGGCTAAATCTTCCTTTTCTTCTCTAAGATTCATGATGGATTATTCCTCTTTTATGTCTGTATATTCTCCTTATTGTCCCACCTCCTGGGGACTTATTTCTCTTTGTGTTTCTCTCTTGTTTAACCTTTGACTGGCCAGTCATTCCTATCTTCTCATATTCTGCATTTTTTTCCATCTGTCTTTCCTCTACTTCTCCTTATCTGCCTTATTTCCCCAACTTCTCAGATCGTCTTGCTTCTTTCTTGATCTTGTTGCACCACCACTTCTCAACTATGGTGGCTCTATTCGAGGTTTGCTCGTCTCTTGAGTCCATTTCTTATTGTTTCCTCCCCATTTGTCAAAGAATCCTTCCCCTCTCTCACTCCATGACTCTCACCTTGTCTCACCCTACCCCAAGTGAGGTTGTTTACGTTGCCATCTCAGTTGGGGACATAATCAACATCCCTTCCTCCATCAAGAAAACCTTAATCCATAGGGGGATTTCTCTCAATAGCCTTCCTCTTCTGTCTTTCTTGAAAATTGCCTCTTCCTGCGAGAAAGACTGGTGGTTCTCAGCTGCAAATTCAATTATGTATCCCTCTAGTGTGGTGCTAACCCAAAAATCCAGAGCTTGTGTAACTGGACAATCCAGCCTATGAAGTGTTGCTAGCTTCTCGGTATCCCATGTGCAGATCCTCTTAACCCACCCTTGGAACTCTAGAGCTTCTTAAGGCCTCTTTATCCAGTAGAAAAATTATTCCGGGAATTTAACCCAGAAAATATCGTACTGGCCGCTCAATCTTTCTGAGTAAAAGATTGCTTCACGAGTGTGTTCCACTAATTTTCTCCTCAGTTCCACTTCTTTCCATATGAAGGCATCATAGTTCCTTTCCCACCATTGATCAATACTAGATCTACGGATCGGTGGAAGCCTTCTCCCTACCAGTTCCCTTTTAAAAAAGGTCCCAACAACAGAACCATTTTGTTGGTACGAGTTTGATCAAACTAGGGTCCTTCTCAAGTTACCAACAAAGGGTATCATGTATTCTAGAGAGCTGGCATTTTCATCTCCTCCGAAGAGAATAAGTCTCACCCGAAGCATTGTTGATACAGATAGATAGGGAAGGGTAGGTAAAAGACTTAGGAGGATCGATAGAGCCTTCCAGGCTCATTCTTGATCTTGCACAAGAGACATGAACAGATCTAAAACATACATGTGCAAGAATCAAACCTACTTACGTTGCTAGCAAGCATTTAAATGTAGAACCATCAAATAGAACTCATAATCCATAAGGAAATATTGTAAAGCATAAGTAAACACACAGAGACACATCATATTTGAAACTTTGGGTCCTTCTTCATATTATATTCAGAATCCTTATCTGATTATAGACTCAAAATTACACTGTAGTGCATTGTACATACTCTTGGCTCTTGACTCATGTCGTTGATCTCCAATTCTCAAAACTGATAGATCCCATTCATTATAGACTCAAGACTTGACTTAACTCGACTTACAAAAATCAATAACTACTCTGAATGGGTAACAACAATAGGAATGAATAAATCAATCGACTCAAACACAACCCAACTAACCCTTTTACAATTATGGTTATCCCTATATATAAGTTGGGTTGTATCTTCCTTCTCGATTTTCACACTTTCTTGTTCTGTTGTAACCGTTTTCTTCTTAGTTGGCGTTGCACTGAATTTCACAATTGATTTATGTTTCTCTTTCCCCAGGCCTCTGAAGAAGCTTCCGCAACTCGTTCTCA
This sequence comes from Picea engelmannii, assembly GCA_009831015.1. Classification (NCBI taxonomy): domain Eukaryota; kingdom Viridiplantae; phylum Streptophyta; class Pinopsida; order Pinales; family Pinaceae; genus Picea; species Picea engelmannii. The sequence continues at coordinate 23,039 of ML857814.1, forward strand.
GTAAAAACTTGCGCAATTCCTTATCCAAAAATGAAGGGCCCAACAACATCCAATCCAAGTTTGCAAAGGATATAGCACAGATCCAGAAGGAAAAGGAACAGTTGTTTGCAGAGCAGATTGGAGTTAAAGAAGCAGTCACTAGAGCACTTCGCTCTGTGACAGGATTAGAATAGATGGAAGAAGACCCAGTGGAAAGACAAGTAGGGAAGCTTGTTGAATCCATTAAGTATATCCAACAGAGGATAGAAAAACTGGAGTTACAAGTAGTGTCAAGCAATATGCAAGAAGTGCGATACCAGAGAGAAGAAACTGCCCGAAGCGTAGTCCAGAGAATCAAGGCATTGGCTTTAGAATGTAAATATCTCAACAATCAAAGTGCGCAGAATTACGAGCACCTTACAGAGGACCCTAATCTAAGGACATTAGAGTCACAGCTTCAGGAGGCCAAGCAGCAAGCGACAAAGGTTCAAGTGCAGTTGAAGCCACTGCCAGCAGTCAAGAGGATGAAATGATCTCAGGAATAGCACATAGTTCAGCAACAAGTCCATGCCATACAGAGTAAGGTCATGGAAGTGACTCAACAACTCCATCCAGTGCAAGATGCAGCTTGCATAATTTTTTAGGAAATTGAAGGATGAGGTGCAGAACTGGAAAAAGTGGTCACCACAGTGGAACAACACTTGGAAGGACCTATGGCAAAGAAGGTTATTCAAGAGTTCGTCGAGTAGGAGGCTCTGGCGAAGCAACAGGTCGAAGCAGCTCGAGCGAAGCTCAATTCATTTGAGGCAGAGTTACCTAGATCTGAGTGAATTGGGATGACTCACAGGTGAGTGTTGGGGGCCTATTTCCCTTGACCAAGTTTTGGAGAACCTTGGTCACGTTTGACCAATTTTGGGACTTTGACAGGCTGGTCGAAGGCAGAGCGCAAGGCGAAGTAGAGATCACGGGATCTCAGCCCCTTCTTAGGAATTTTTGGATTTAGGGTTTATGTAATGGGTATGGGATGTCATCCCATGGGTTTACCCATGTTTAGGCCCTTTTGTAATGTATAAATAGAAAACTAGGTGATGTAAGAAAGAGAGACCTAGACGTGTAATGTGGTCGGTGAGATAAGTGTGAACAGTTGTAGATGCTTCGTGCATACTGTGTGTTAAGAACTTGCAGAGCTAAGTGCAAGTGATTGTAAGAGGCTGGTGTGTAGATTGTAAGAAGGCTTTTTTCTTGAACCTATCTCGGGGAAGGAGGATCTGGTGAGGTGCACAAAGATCTCTTGTCCTATGCGGAGTGGGTTTTTGAATCTCTATTCTTGTAGAAGATTGAAAGAAGACAATAAATAAGAGAAGAGTTGTTGAACGTATCCCCACACTGGGGTGAACCACGTATATCCTATGTTGTGGTTGCTTTGTGCATTAGAGTTGTTATGTTTGATGTGATTTATGCTTAGTGCAATGATATATGCTAGATGCATCTAATATAGTAGCTTAATTCTTAGTAACGTGAATGAGTGCTAGATCTGATCTATTTCTATACGCTAAGTGCTTGAGGTATTATATCTTGTTGAATACTGCATTGTTTTGTAACTAGGGTTTCAACCTACGATGTGAATAAGGATTAAATACCGATGAATGTTAACTACTAAGTTCTATGTTAGTGCTGCAATCACATATCTGTGTCCCCGTTAGGTTGTAGACACTTGAGTCCTACAGCCACCCCTACCTCTACATCGGGTGAGACTTCATCTGCTTCGCAAGTGTTGCTGAAAGGGTCGGTGGTTAGGGTTTTGTTGGTGTGTTGTTGAAGTGTTGAACCCTGGGTCTTCCCCTATGCCAACAAAAAAGTATGCCCAACATTAAAATGAAAACAATATAAAAATAATGAAGTTAACAAAGTTTCTTATTCAAATCATTGTGATATATGTGCATTAATTAATATTTTATTAACTTTTGTGTCTTTATGAACATATGTTGATACAAAATGAATGGAAAAAGCATACAAGTAATCATAATTTTTTCTGCCAACAATTCATACCATGTCTTGAACACTTTAACGATATTGCAATAGGTAAGTTGTATTGGCACAAATAATATTGAACCATTTCAAATACTAGGCCATAAGAATCATCGTTTTTTAAACATGGATTACAAATAATTCTGAAATTTATAAGTCTTGGCCATTAACATCATTGTCTACAACAATGTCATCTAGTGTATCATTTTCAATGTTCATATGATATTTCAAGTAGTTAATATTATCATCATCCTCATCTTGACCTGCATCATCTTCATCATCATATAAATTTGATTGTAGATCATCCATATTGTTACCAGATGTATTTGGATCATCATTTTGTATACCATTAATATTTTTGTCTTCCGTAACATCATATAACTATGGATTGTTGTCTTCTTGTGCCTTAACATAACCATCTTCAAAATCATCATGGATGTTAATTTCTTCAATGTTCTTTAATCCATCTCTCTCATTTTGTTCACCATCATTGTTTTTCTCAGTATCCACTAACGCATCGTCAAATACATGCCTTAATCTTGGATCATAATGTATGACAAACAACCATTTCGGGTCCAGAATATATTCATAAAAAAATACCTACACATGAATGCGTAAATACATATATTAGATGTATGTTATAAAAAATTTATTGATTAATAAACACATGTATATATTCACAATAAACAATGTATTAATACAGTATTGATAACTATCGCTTCTTGTTTGAGTTTAAGAAATACCTGCTCACAATGAATTGGTAGAACATAAGGCTCCTTATCCTCTGGTAGGAACATTGAGGAATCTATAGAAAAAAATCCAATATGGGTATCATGTCTTCATGTCCTCTTAAATGCTTCATACCATCTACACTTAAAAATACAACATTTAAAAGAGCGATAATCCAACTCAATAATTTCTTGTATTTTCCCAACATATTGTAGATTTCCTTTAATAATATTCTTATCTTTTGAGCTTGATCGACTGGATTGCTTGAAGTCAAGCATGATGCCACAATCGAAGGATCATCTCTTTACATATACACGTTCTATATGATAATGTCGACCATATTCCCACATTGTTGGATATTTCCTCACATATGAAAGACCATTTATTTCGGTTAAAACAAATAAAATGATGAATATTAAAATAATTAATAGTATCAAAACTATATGGAAACAACGTTTTGTAAAATTCCAACTGTACCTTTCTTTCACATCCTCTAGACATGTTGATTTGATCTTTTGTTATGTTTGAATCTATACCCGCATCTTCTATTTGATTTTAAATTTGTTCAATAACCCATTCTAGTCTGCAATCTTTGCCCCATTCCCCTTGTAGATCAGTAGGAAATGGGGTATTCCTTGGGTTTGATCTCTTAAATTATCTCATTGCGTATAACACTTCTTCTCTTTTTTATCATACAATTCAATCCATTTGTTCATAAATTCCATGTGGTACATAATGAACTTTTCAAGTATAGCATTTGCATCTACACCTATTAAATTTCAGCGTGTTTATTTCAAACTTCAAAGGCCATTTTGTTAATTTGACAAATAAATTATAGATTAAATTAATGATTGCAATAAAAACAACCACAAAGAAAATGAGTTTATTTACTAATTTATACTTGAAAACCATTAGATTTTGGTTTTTCTCCATCAATAATATCCGATGCTCGTTCTTCATCCCATAAGTGTGGCCCATATTCAAAATCCTTACCAAGGAATTCACATAGGAAGAAAAATGTGCCATTCAATATATGCCCTTCAGCCATGCAAACCTATGGATGTGCCTTTTGTCGGATATATATTTTTAGAGTTTTCATATATTTATCAAAGAAAAACATACACCTCATTGATACAACACCCGCCAATTCAACGTCATTGACTAGGTGTATAAGTAAATGGATTGTAGGTCCATGAAACTTGTAGGGAGCTCCTTCTTAAATACACATACAATTTCTGCAATTTTCTTCTTCCATTTTGGCACTTCACATTCATGGATCTCCTTGGATGTCACCCACCTAATATAAGAATAGTAAATTAGTATGAAACTTTTTGGCCCTCGACCAAGTTTCGAGGAAACGTTGGTCGTGATTGACCATTTTTGGGACTTCGACAGGATGGTTGAAGATAGAGCACCCAAGCGAAGCAGAGATCATGGGATCTTGCCCATTTTGTGGGATTTTTGGGATTTTAGGGTTCATGTAACATGTATGGGATGTCGGCCCATGGGTTTACCCATGCTTAGGTTTTTTTGTAATGTATAAATAAGTAGTTAAGTGATGTAAGAAGTAGTTACTAGTCATTGATCGGCTTAGTGCATGGCTAGTTGGCTTTGTGCATGAATGTGTTAAGGTTTGCAGAGCTAAGTGAAAGTGTTTTGTAAGTGCTTTGTGCAGACAGACTGTGTAGGGATTTGTGCCTTGACCTAATTCGGGGAAGGAGGATCTGGCGAGGTGCGCTCGGATCTCCTATCCTTTGTGGAGTCAGATTTGTGTCTTTGTGCATAGGATCATAGGAATGTAAGAAGCTTTAAGACTAATAAAGAAGAAGAAGAAGAGTTGGTGGACGTAGCCCCACACTGGGGTGAACCACGTATATCATGTGCCGATGTGCTTTGTGTAATGTTTTTCATGATGTTTATGTATCTATTTTCTTAATGCATTGTTCTTGATGTGTGATAGGTAGATCCATTGATGCTTAGTGCTTTACATATGAATAAATGCTAGATCTTCTCTAATGTTATGTGCTAAATGATTAGATGTGATTAATCTTGATTACTACTACGTTGATATGTAATAAGGGTTAATCTGTGATGTGAATAATGCATATTGTTGGATAATTTCTCTGTTAAGTGTTGTAATCACAGATCTATGTCCCATCTAGGTTGTAGACACTTGAGTCCTACAACCCCCCTACCTCTACCTCGAGTGAGGCTTCATCTACTTCAGAGGTGTTTTTGAAAGGGACAGTAATTAGGGTTTTGTTGGTGCATTGTTGAAGTGTTGATCCCTGGGTCTATCCCTCTGCCAACAAATGTTTCTGTTGCTAGGACCTAAAACTATTATTGTTGGGAATTGAAGAAAAGAGAAAGTTATGTGCGTAGATCTGTTGTTGTAGTGCACAGTATTCTACTTGACTTACGAAGCTCTGTGCTGAGAGAGAAACTCGATCTGAAGAAAAGAGGTAATATATTAAATCTTTGTGTTGTGATAAAGGTAATATAAGTGGAAATTTTTGCTTCGAAAGTATGAATCTAAGTATGTTTGACAGATTGTTTCCTAGTCTGAAAACTAGGGCATAGCTAGAAGAAAGAAGATTTGATCTGAATAAATTTGATAGAGATAGTAAAAGATATGTTATTCCTATGCATAGAAAGAATTTTTGGACTAACAAGTGGATCCAGGAACCTAGAAAGAATTTTTTCAAATTGCATGTCCATCACTGTGATCCCAGTGCGCAGTATAGGAAAGGTTGGGGATCGTTTAAAAGGAAGAGAGGATTGACACTATGATATAACTGTAGAATACTGGGACATCTTGCTAAGGAATGCCCTAGTACAGGTCCTATTTGTCTCTGTTGTAAATTTTTTGACCATGAGGTTTTGGATTGCCCTAGAATGATTGATAAAGTTGAAAAGATGAGAATGAGACAAGAAAACTATGAAGAAGGTCAAGAAACTAAGGATATATTAGAAAACTAGAAAGAATTTGAGACTATGTTATTACATATCAAAGAAACACGGAATGATCATAGAGACGTCAGTTTACCAGAGATCTTGAAAGAGAAGCAGTGCATAGAAACAAGAATAGGAGACTTCGACATAGACTATATATTGGATGAAGAAACACATGCGAACATTATGCTAGAAAGCACTTGGGAAATTTTTGGAAATCCTGCTATGATTCCTTCGTTGGGAAGGATAGGATTGTTTAAAGGAAAGATGATAACCCTGTGTGGAAGAGTTACTCATGTACCTATGATCGCCCATGGAACATCGACCGAAGAAGAATTTGAAGTTATAAAGTTTGTTGAGAAAAACACCCCTTTTGCTCTCTTGTTAGGAAATACTTGGGTTGAGAAAGATCAAATCCGAAGGAAAGCAGAGGAAGAAGCTACAGAACAAAAAAAGCAAAAATTAAGGGACTTCATGGCTAGAAAAATAATAATAGAAGAATAAGAGAATAAGTCGAAGCAACAAAGGACCAGAGAATTAGTTGTCGAAGCAACAGAGGACCAGAGAATCAGCTATCGAAGTGGAAATAAAACAAGAAGGCTTGAAAAACCTGTCCATGTAGGAGAGAAGAGCACCTAGCCCAGAAATAGTAAGAAAATAAGCATTACCCTTGAACCCTTTGAAATACCCTCAGCAGTGTGAAGTTGTTATGCTAAGAGAAGATAAGAATACGAATGTAAAGAGGAACCCAGAGACTCAGATCACAGGAAAGAAGGCTAAAAATATTAGTAAGAAGAAAGCAAGACTAGAAAAACTACGAGAAGTTCCAGAGAAGACTTAACGAAAAGCAGGCTTGTCAAACTCCAACCTCATTGGAATAGAAGAACAACGTAGAATGGCACTTTTCCACAGAGAAGCTATATGACCGCTGGAGGCATCCTTGTCGTTAGAATGACACTCTGGAATGGCTAGAAAAGAATTTGTTGCCAAAAATATTGCCATTGGACCATTGATACTGCGCCATAATGGATGGAATCACATTGATTGAGGCACTCCGACCCGTTGGAGGAATCTGTTACGACATTGCGTATTTAACCTGTTGGATGCTACGTCGGGACTAATTTTTTTGCAAACCGAGATATATGATCTAACTAAGAAGTAATTTCATACCGCATTGTGTTGTCTAGACCTCACCATAAATTTGATTACCTTGAGTATATGTTCGCCTACCCATGTTATTTTATTACAAGTGTTAATGTCGGGCGATCGTAGCACAGTAGAGAAGTCTATGGAAGAGATACTTGTCAACCTCATGATGGAGAATGTCATGTTTTTAGGTATACATTCATCGTGGACAAGTGGATTGCAAGCATCCCCCTTGACTGCACATCGATCTAGCCGAACCGTGACCAAGAAAATAAGAAAGCACCGGGACAATCTGGTGAATGCAAAGAAAATCCCGTCGATCTTGCCCAACTATCCTGCCTTTGGCTAGCACGGTTAGTAATTACATCGTCCAGTGTGGCTTCAAGTACATTTTGATCACCACGTACCTCTCGAAGGGGATACATGCAGTCGGACCACATTTAGGACTGATCCCAACTCTCAAGATCAGTGATTTCAACCTTGGATAACGAAAGAACTATGCGATGCTCACACCGCATAGGTACCTGACGAAGAAGACTAGGTAGAAGGCCAATATAGTTCTACAACCATGGATTAAAGAGATCGTGTGATCAATGATCATGAACGTAATGAAGATCCCCCACTTAGGCAGACATTAGGAGGTTAACGCATGCGTTAAACTCCTCCTGTCATGCTACCAAGGAGGTTATATTTGGTTGGATAGGTGCATCATTGTGGATCTGGCGTTGATCCACCTGATCACCGGATTGAGCATACAGGGACCAGACCCTTGCCATTTCTACCCAGGAAAAATGTCAGATCGCTCCTTGGCTCAAGGCATCAAGGAGGCCTATGGCGATGTGGAGAAGGGGAAGTGAAGCTACAAGGTAGACTCCATCCAGGATGGCACAGTTCACCTAGATTGTCATCTTATAGCTGGAAAGATCATCCGAAAGAACCATATGATACAGGTCACAGGGTTCGTAGTCGACCTCGTAGGGAAGTGTGATGAAGGGATGCAGATGAATTGGGCGAGCGACCTCGTCAACGAGCTGGAGAAGGACTATTGTGAAGCGCAGGACCAAGGATACGAATTTCACTTCAATTTCTTGTTGATTCTCATTGCATTTGTCACTTGGGAGATGTCGGAGGGAGAAACATTCCCGGAAGTCAAGCCATCG
>ML857815.1:0-19799 GCA_009831015.1 Picea engelmannii
GCTTAAACATTATAAACAAGAAAATAAGTAATGAAAAATAAAATAAGAGAAGACTTCCCTGAATGATGATTTTCCTTCGTCCTAAAAGTGACGTCGTGCTGCACTTATTCAAATTGACAAAGTGAAAGAAACAAAATAAAATCTAACCTATTTCTAAGTATACTCTACACTATTCTACTCTACATGAACTAAGTGAAATGGAGTTTCCAATGTAACCATTGAAGTAACTCCAATCGTACAAAGACAAATAAATTTCCAATTAGTAAGATGGATTGAATTATTTCAGAAATAAAAATAAATACATCATACTTACCTTTACCTTTATGTTCTTCATTCAAAAACAAAGTAAGTATATCCTTACCATTCTGTCGAAATTTTTTAATATATGAACCCTCCAGCCAATATGGAATTCTTTCATGATACGGATCACAAAAGCATGGAAGAATGTAACTAGATTCAAAAAACTTTCAAAATTTATGGGGACCTGACATAACCATTGGCCAAGATGGAAATTCCCCATTCTTTTGACAATTCTCCACCTGTTCACGAATTTCTTCTCATGGAGGATATGCAAAAAACACGTCATGCTTACCCCCTATATTTTCAATAAGAAACAAAGTAAGCATGACTTGACCACTACTCTAAATATTTTTTAGATATGAATTATGAATCCAATCTTCAATCCTATCATGAATCTCAGAATCAAAATTATCACTTTGATGAGTCAAATCTACAACTGATAAACCCATCATACGAGGATTCATTATAGAAATCAAATTGTTGGTTTGAGCATTCCTCTTCATGAGATGAATTCGTTCCACATGTGCATTAGAATCATGAGATTTTAATATAATCAATCAATGCATATGAAGTATGGAATCTTCGATCTCCATAATGAATGCATTGTCTTTTTGAAAAATAAATTGTGTAGAATCATCTCGTGACATATACTTTTCCAATGTGAGTGATGAAAGTGAAAGAGCATCAAATCTGATTTCGTAAATGTTATCTTTGAAATTAATTTCACCAAATATTGACATATCGAAAATATTATATTGTGATGGAAAAGAGTATGATATCATGGGTAAAATACCATGCACACCATAATCTAAGAAGAGATCGGGATATAAATATTAAAATGAATTAGAAATGAGCACATGAAAATATTCTCTTGACCTATGATAATTAGCAATGGTATTCTCAATGCATTCATCTTCACTTGCATTAATACTTCCACTCTCTTTTGGTGATAAATCCTTCAACATAATACAATCATCTAAATTTGTCTCATGTATGATAGACAATTCAAAACTTTCATGACAAGTATCTAACCTTTCATGTGGATAAGGTATGATTTGTGGATGAAGGTTTAAGGTTTCTTCTTCGAATTGTAGATCTACATCTCTAATCTGTTTCATTGGAATGTTATAACGCTTAATATCATTTTGATCACCTAAGTGTTCTTCAATAATTGAATCTAAGTACTGATTAGAGAAAGAGTTAGAAAAAGATGGACATATACCTAGACCCACAATAAAAACTCCTTCAACGATAGTTGAGGATTGAAGATGTAAAGGTTCATAGACAAAAACAATTTGATTGTCAATGAGAAAATTTTCAATAGATTCTACCTCCCTTGCTTGTTCAATGTTTTCTGATGGATTCCTCTCATTTTGCAAACAAAATTCATCCTGCAATTGGGTGTCATGATTTGTACCTGATTCGTCATTGACAATTGAATATGACTGGATGAAAGGGGCACAAGCATCAAAGAAGATATTTAGTACAAATGACATTTCATCAAGATTAAATTTATAGAGAACATTATGGACTCTTGTTGAAAATACTTCTGGAGATGAATCGTTATTTATTAGTAGAGCCTGAAATTCTTCACATACTCGATTGTAATCATAGATTTCAAAAGAATCCAAAAATTCCTCTACAAATTGAAACCAATCAATAATATGATATGGTAGAAAAGACTGAAACCAAATTTTAATCCGACCCCTGAAAGTAGAAGCGAACAATCTACATAAAACTTTTAAATCTGAAATATCATGCTTGATGCATTTACACCAAAACTTGTTAAGATGGACTTTTGCATATACATTCCCCCCACCATCAAAGGTGAGTTGGGACAAGCGAGAGACTGTCTTGTTGGGAATATCAGGTAATGAGAAGTGGAAAGCATGTTCCAACACAATGATTTGGGTAGCCATGGGAAATTAAATAAATTAAAAAAAAGACTCTTGCAAGGTCACCTTGTCATTCTGCCCTCTCTTCTAGTGCATTTGAAGATGACACAAAAGAAGAATTTACAAATCTAGAATTATGAAAGGCTGAGGGGTAAAACATTTAATCATTAAAATGACCTCATCCCTCCTTCTAGTGACATATGTTGATGGGCGTTTATGACACATCGTCAATGGGAAGGGAAGATCCATTCTGGGGTTGTCTACTTAACCCAAGCCATTTTGTATAATCTATCATGATGGGTTTTATGGCTCCATTAGCCAACTAAGATCCTAAAAAAATTTAAAATATGTGAACTAACTAAAGATACTACTCTAACAGTCAACACTTTAATTACAAATGCTTAACTAACAATGTTTATATATAATGGTTATATACAATTTAGAAGGTTTGAGCAAAGCCTTGTAAAAATAATTGTTTTAAGATAATGGGTCTAAAAAATATTAAAAACAAACAAAATTACTCTAGTAATATAAATGAACAATGAATGAACAAAATTGTAAATGATATAACGAAAATAGACAAAGAAGATTCACATTTAAATGATGCAATCACTCTTCATTCACAAATCAAGAAATTAAATAAATAATACACTAACTAACCTCTAGTTGATCAATAGTAATAAACTTAATTCATCTCTCTGCATTTGTATGAACTCCCCTTGTCCCATGTCAAGTGAAAACCTATGAAAGAAGAAAGCATAATACTTCCTAAAGAAATTCAAGGAAGTGGTTTATATTCTGTAGCGAGTTTATGACGACACAAAGACAAATAATTATATATCATGTGACCTTGAAATGTCCAATAACTGAAAATGAAAGAAATTCCAATTCTCAGGAATGGTGATACCAACTATCTAGCATCATATGTAAACTCCAAATACTTGAATAGATGATCAGTCACAGATATAAACTAGACCCAAAGATAATGAATAGCATAAAGAAAAGCATGATATAAAATAATATGTGTAGAACTAACTAAAGCTAATTCGACACAGATTACATTTCACATCAAGAAATTACATGAGAAGACAATGAAAAAACATTACATAGTCTACATAGGATGAAATACAAATCTTACACTTCTTTCTCATATAGTTTCAACAAAATATGTTCATCATATGGTCCATGAAGAAATTTTGGGATAATAGACTCTTAAAGATTGAAAAAATTAATACATAAATGATAGAAATTAACCATGTATTGATATAACAGACTGGAGCTAATTGAAATCAATGCATAATCAATTACTCAAAGAATATGAATATACTATAATGAAAATAAAACCATTTTACTCACAAGACAAAAGCCATTAAGCAATATGGAATTTCAGATTCTTCTTCAAAAATATTTGCCCATTCTCCCAAAATTCCAACCATCCATTACTCCATTTGAAAAGAAAAAGTTACAAAATAAATAATATAAAAAAATAAAGGATCAAAATCCTCCTCTGAATTTCTTGGATCTGAGGGCTTTGAACTTTATCATATCTTTATGCAATGAATGAACAGTATGGGCGCCACTAATAATTTCCGCCACCTGAAATTTTCCTCGTAAAGAGACAACAATATATCTCAAGTCATGCATTTGTTTGGGAACAAGCTCGTGAGTAAGCTAGATGGGTCCATTCTGGAGATGGATTTTCAACTGTTTCTTCAGATTCCTCACGGTTTAGCTGTAATTATCCCCACAAAATCGTATGTATGTTCTTGAGCGCATTTCCAAATCTTATTTGTTGTTGCTCATAAATTATTTGCAACAATTCAATATTATTTTTGGATCAATTATTGTGAATGTATTTAGATAAAAAAATCAAGCCATGATCAGATCCGTACCAAACAATTGATAATAGAAACATGTGAAACAAAAAGAAACCAGATTAATAACCTAAAAATTGTAAATAAAACAAAATCTAGAACAATAAAATTAAAATGAATTTAAACTAAAAGTTAACTATAAGTTGTAAACAAATCTTGGTTATATTTTTCTTTCAAATATGATCTTAAAAATCTAGAATCTTCAAGTTGATGGAGAGGAGAAAAAATATTGATTTTGGGTTTCCACAAAATCAAACAAATGATAGATAATCCTTTTTTTTATTTTTATTTTTATTTTCAAATGAGATGCAAAATTAAAAAAAGAATCTAACTAATTAAACCCACTAAATTATTTTGTGAAAATGATTGCTAACGAGTAAAAGATGAAAACATAATCATGATTTAAATGAAAGTAAACAATTGATAAAAAATAATGTTTTATTTTAAATTAAGATTTCTATGTTCGTCTCTCCCTCATTCAAATTTGATCAAATGTGAACAAATGTCATAGAAAAGATGTGCCGCAATAAAAGATCCCAAATTATGAAGCTCGTCCATCAACATCAGAACTATGTGAAAGAAAAACAAAATGACATTTAAATTTAATGAAATTCAAACCCAACAAAAGAAAAGAATATAAACTCAAACCAACCTCGAAACAAAGAAAACCAATACCAATCCAATCAATTCAAAGGGAAACAAACGAGGAATCCAAGTAAAATTTCGAGGGACTCTAGATTTTGATTAAAGAAAAATAAGGGGGTTGTTGGGGCCCAACAAATGGTGACTTACTGGGTGAAGCAATTATCTCTGGCTAGATAATAATATATTTACATGTATGAGAAGACAAAAGAGAAGGCTTTTGAAAAAAAAAGAGTTTGTCTTGAAACATGTGTACCACATTAACAAGTCAACCTTTTAAAGATTTAACCAGCTACAATTGATATTTTAAAAGATAACCTTTTTAACTATTACCAAAAAAGGAAAGACGAGTACTCCTTGATCAAATTTCCTACAAAATATATTATTTATTAGAACACACCCTAAGGAAAAAATCATGATGAATAGAAAATGTTATCATATAGCTTACCTCTAATACCATAGGCATAGCCACTGTAGCCAACAGGTGTCCATATCCTTGGCAATGATACCTTTTAACCCATTTAGTTTCTTTTATCCCATCCACTAGTTAAACATGCATAGTTGATAAACCTTTTGTTATAACTTACTTTCTTTACTTTTATAAAGAATGAGTTGGAAGCCACTTTCCTAACTTGGTAATCAGAGAGTGACAACGTCATTCAAAAATATCTACATAAATGAAAAGGTTGGCTCGTGATGAGACCTCCTTTCCCTCAGTCATGTAATCGAGAGCCAATACCCTGGCTTGGTGACCATGTGATGCTAATTTCATACCATAAATACCCATGATCATGATAGGTCGGCCCCTAATGAGACCTCCAATATTCCAACTAACTCCTTAAATGTCACTTGTTATATGAAAAACGTTGCACCATGATTAATGTTAATCTCATTAGAGATTACTTAATGGATGAGGAAGAAAACTTTACTCCCTAAGAATATGGGATGGAATTAAGAGGTTTGAGATAATAACGATATAAGCCTCACTCATTTGTTCCTAAAGAGGGAACCGATTAAAACATAATTTTAGAAATTATATAAATATAGCATTTTGTACCTACTTTGTAATAGTCAAAAGGAAAAGTAATCAATGCAGCTAGGTTTTAATATGAAGTTAAAACTTGGAAAGTGTTCCACCACGGGTAGGGTGATTCTCTTCTTGAAAATTATCTTGCAAAAGATTTCTTCAAACACAAAACTTCAGGATGATGAAAGATGAGATGACTTACTTAAACCAGAGTACCCTTTATTTTGGGATTAATAAATCCTTATCCATTAATCTTAAAATTTGATAGCCATAATAGAATCAACTTTTCATCTTTTAAAACCCAAAAACAACTCAGTGTCACAACACAAATATTCAGAATAAAAGAATATGAAATAACCTACGAAATTTATCTTTAATCAAACAAAATTGAAAACAAAATGAAAGGAAAAGTAATATAATCTAAACAATGAAAAGAACAAAATTATATCAGAACAATCCTTATCAATATGACTCACATCTTATGTGAAAATTTAATGTGAAATATTTTTGTTGTACCATAAAATAGAAGGAATTTATATTGTAAAGGGGATAACTATATCAATTCATAAAATATAAATTGATCAATCAGATTGATTAATTGAATTTAATGTAGTGAAACCCTTTAAATGTATTTATTTCCTTTAGATGAAGAATTAGTATCAAAATTGTCATTTGTTGCATAAAACTTTAAGCTACTAAAGCCTTATTTATTACGGATTATGTACATGAAAAAAATAAATGATGATTTTATTAGAGTGTGCTATCATGATTTGTCATTTTGAAAACAAGTTAAGTCCATTCAAGAAGTCAAGACTAAAATCAATTTCAATTTTCTATCGCTCGTCTCTTTTACAAAATTTCAATTTTTTTTTAAATTGTAGAGAAATGACCATATAAACATTGAAAAGTTAAGTCGCATGTATTGATAAATTATTTTAAGATACGACCTTTTAAAGGTAATGTTAAATGAAAGACAATCAAAAGTTGAGATCATTTCCATTAGTTTACTCATATTATCCTTACTTGATAGTTTTGAAGTAATGATCATATTAAAATGTTCCGCTATAAAGATAAAAATAATAATACATTTAAAGATATGACTTGAATGGAAACACTTAAACATGATAAACAAGAAAATAAGTAATGAAAAAGAAGTGAATACTTCCTTGAATGATGATTTTCCTTCATCCTAAAAGTGACACCTTATTGCACTTATTGAAATTGACAAAGTGAAAGAAAGAAAATAAAATATAACTTATTCCTAAGTCTATTCTACACTATTCTACTCTACATGAACTAAGTGAAATGGAATTTCCAATGTAACCATTGAAGTAACTCCAATACTACAAAGACAAAGAAATTTCCAATTAGTAAGATGGATCGAATTATTTCAGAAATAAAAATAAATACATCATACTTACCTTTACATTTATGTTCTTCACTCAGAAACAAAGTAAGTATATCCTTACCATTCTGTCGAAAATTTTTAATATATGAACCCTCCAGCCAATATGCAATTATGTCATGATACAGATCACAAAAGCATGGAAGAATATAACTAGATTCATTAAACTTGCCAAAATTATGGGGACCTAAGATAACCATCGACCAAGATGGAAATTTCCCATTCTCTTGACAATTCTCCACCTATTCACGAATTTCTTCGCATGGAGGATATGAAAAAAACACATCATGCTTACCCCCTAGATTTTCAATAAGAAACAAAGTAACCATGACTTTACCATTACTCTAAAGATTTTATAGATATGAATTATGAAGACAATGTTCAATCCTATCATGAAACTGAGAATCAAAATTATCACTTTGATGAGTCATATCTACAATTGATAAAACCGTCGTACGAAGATTCATTATAGAAATCAAATTGTTCGTTTGAGCATTCCTTTTCATGACATGAATTGGTTCCACATGTGTAGTAGAATCATGAGAGTTTAATCTAATCAATGAATGAATATGAAGTATCGAATATTCAATCTCCATAATAAATGCATTGTATTTTTCAAAAATAAATTGTGTAGAATCATCTTGCAACATATATATATATATATATATTTCCACGCGGGTGATGAAAATGAAAGAGCATCAAATTTAACTTCATAAATGTTATGTTTGAAATTAATTTCACCAAATATTGACATATCAAAAAGATTGTATTGTGATGGAAAATAGTATGATACCATGGGTAAAATACCATGCACACCATAATCTAAGAAGAGAC
This sequence comes from Picea engelmannii, assembly GCA_009831015.1. Lineage (NCBI taxonomy): Eukaryota > Viridiplantae > Streptophyta > Pinopsida > Pinales > Pinaceae > Picea > Picea engelmannii. Next base: position 7,978 of record ML857815.1, read on the forward strand.
CGGGATATAAAGAGTAAAATGAATTAGAAATGAGCACATGAAAATATTCTCGTGAGCTATGATAATTAACAATGATATTCTGAAGACATTCATCTTCACTTGCCTTAATAATTTCACTCTCTTTTGGTGATAAATCGTTCAACACAATACGATGATCTAAATTTTCCTCCTGTATGATATAAAATTCAAAACTTTCATGAAAAACATCTAATCTTTCATCTGTATAAGGTATGATTTGTGGATGAAGGTTTAAGGTTTCTTCTTCCAATTGTAGATCTACATCTCTAATCTATTTCATTGGAATGTTAGAACACTTAAGATCATTTTCATCACCTGATTTTTCTTCAATAATTGAATCTAAGTATTGATTAGAGAAAGAGTTAGAAAAACATGGACATATACCTAGACCCACGATAAAATATCCTTCCACGATAGTTGAGGATTGAAGTTGAAAGGGTTCAGAGGAAAAAACAATTTCATTGTCAATGAGAAAATTTTCAATAGATTCTACCTACCTTGCTTGTTCAATGTTTTCTGATGGACTCCTCTCATTTGCAAACAAAATTCATCTTGCAATTGGGTGTCATGATTTGTAACTGATTCATCATTCATGATTGAATATACTGAACAAAAGGGGCACAAGCATCAGAGAAGAGATTTAGTACAAATGACATTTCAGCAAGATTAAATTTATAGAGAACATTATGGATTCTTGTTGAAAAACCTTCTGGAGTGTTGGTCACTATAATTGCTTATTAGCTAAACAATCAAGTGTTACATAAATTGTCAACCCAGGGAAGTCTGTTTATTTCAAAGGAAATCACACACTGTATATGCTCAATCTCAAAAGCAATCTAGAGTTGTAGTAAAAGTACATTAATCACACCTTTCCTTGAACAGACTGAAGTTCTACTTTGAATTACAGAAAAGCAATCTACCTATTACAGAGTTCGAAGTTTAAAGAAATAATTATCAGAAGAATCCTGGATTACATTAAGAAACAACAACCTAGGAAATAAATCTTTAAAGATACTGCAAAAGAAAAGACAAACTATTATGTAACAGAGAACAAGACCCTATTCCCTAAGAAGGAATCTTTAGAACCTGTTTCCGACTATCACACTTTCATGAACTCATTACTAATCAAAATGATCGACATGTACTGAAGGCTAACTATCTCATAACAGAGAATATGACCATATTCCCCAAGCAGGGATCTTCATCACCTGTCTCTGATTATCGCACTTTCATAAATTCATCAAGCAGAATCACCAATCAGAATGATTAACAGTTACCTAAGCATGAATTGTATGAAAACAATGTAACAATCAGTAAAGCAGAGTTTCATCAAAATAGAGTTCAGTAAAGTAGAGTTTCAGCAAAACAGAGTTCAATCAAGGTCTGAACAAAAATAATGCTAACACACTACAAAACTAATGGTTGAATCTTGTGAATAAGGTGGGCCCTCCCTTCTCACAAGATTCCCCAGAAATGAAAGGAACTAGGAAGAAATTCTCAGAATAATCTTTTATTCATCTGTCAACTATATCATGTTACAATATCCAAAGTGAACACGTTCTTCTCTGTAATTCCCTTCTAGCCAAAAAGGATCCCTTCTAATGATGATTTCCCCTTATTTAAAGAGGAGAATCCCCTCAATACAATGGATCGTCAAATTACATGTGCACATACAAATCCTATTCTTAGTCAGATCTAATCTTCTATACTGGAATAGAATATCCTGATCTCTCGTAGCAAAATTCTATTACAATAGTTGGTATGGTGTTGGGTGAGGTGTAGTTGTTGCGGCCTATGTAACAAATTCTTTATTTATCTTCTTGTTACTGTTGTTGTATACTGTTTCAGCATCGTAAATCATGGACTGTTTCAGCAACGTGATTTGCATTCTGACTGTTTAAACAACGTGATCTTCAAGCAGCAACAATAATTTGCAGTTTGAACTATTTCAGCACTATATGTTTCTAATCGATGGCTAAGTATGAGAGTAATGTAAAATTACATGTAAAACAAATTAAACATATAGCAAAGAGAACATACGTTATATACCTTTGGAAAGATAGGGTAAGGTGATAATGTAAGCTTAAATGTGAGTGGAAAAATGATGTAATGGTACCAAAAAGTATGAAAAAAAAGGTACATTATAGGGTCCTAACATCCCCCCCAACTAAAAAGGTTGCATGTCCTTAGGCAACTTCAATCTGAATCAGAATATGGATATTGACTCTGAGCGTGCAAATTACTTAAGCAGTAGCTATGGAAAGTGTTGTCTGTTGGAGCTCTAAATCCTTGAATGCATTGTAGCCTTTGTCAGGCTGTTGTTTCAACCTTCTTTGATTGTTTTAATATGAAAAAATGAAAGTCATTCTATGAGGAAAAGAGAGTAATTGGAGTATGGTTTCCTTGCAGCCAACATTTTTTGTGCCAAGTCAAACATCAGGAGCAATTTGCCTTTTAGCTCTTTATTCTGCTTCTTATGGGCACGGGATTCTTGGTGTGTCTACTCTAAAGCTTCCCAGTTGAATAGATGTGGTTTATCCAGAGTAGTCTGTGCTCCTGCAGGCTTTTGTCCTGTGTAACAACATACTCTTTTTTCCATTTGTCCATTATTGCCTGCTCATCCCATGGTTGAGTTTGTGTTTCAGCATCGCAAGTGATAGGCTGAGGTAGGTTCTGAGTGGCTCGTTCCACAAGAGTATGGGTGTTGATCTCACTAGGAGGGGCAGATTCATCAATAGGAATTGTTTACAACTTTATTAATAAAAATACGGGCTTCAAATGTAGTAGTTGTTGTAGGCCAGGGTTCATTTTGAATTTTGGAAGGTCCTACTGGTTCTTGTGTAACAACAAGGTTTTCTTCTTTGACTGCAAAATTCGTAGGTACAGGGGAAGCTCCAGGCATTGGAATTTGAGTTACTTTATAGCCTGCTTGATAATAAATGTCCCCACATTGACTGCACATATACTCTCTACAGTGATTCTCTTTTGTATTTTCCTCTGTCATGGTCGCTATGCGAGCTAGGGTATACAATTTAAGTTCCTTATCGTAGGCTTCCTTTAACCTTACTAGCTCTTTCTTGTAGCCTTCTAATTCACACCTTAGGAACTCATTTTCTTGTAAGACAGAGGCATTGTTGGGTCTGGTTGTTGATATTAATGGGTATATTAAGAGGGGTGATTGGTTCTTGTGTAACAATCACAGTCGCACTAGCTGGTTCTTGTGGAGAAGCTATAGGATCGACAGTTGATTCTTGTGTTTCAGCTTCTTGATGTAGATAAAGTAGTGTTGCGGCACCCTGGGCATCTAATTCCTGTATTTTGGTAACAATATCAGTAGTTGGTTCTTGTGTTTCAACTGTAGCTGGTTCTTGTGTAATAGCTATAGCTGGTTCTTGTGTTTCAGCTACTGGATGAGTAGTTGGTTCTTGTGTTTTAGCTACTGGATGAGTAGTTGGTTCTTGTGTTTCAGCTACTTGATTTAAAGAGAATGATGTCGCAATACACTGGGCCTCTGGTTCTTGTGTTTCAGTGCCCATGGGTGGGATAGGTAAAAATTCCAAAATTTGGGAGAGTAGAGGTATACGGGATTTTAGCAAGATGGGTTGGGGGTTTAGGGCAGTGGCAATAGTGGCTACTCTTATTGAGGTCCTCGTTCATTTTCTTTGTAAAAAGGACGGAAAGGGAGGAATTTTCTTCTTTCTTTTGCATGTGGGTTTTTCCTCAGTGATGGGGCAAGGAGAGTTGTCTGGGTTAGAATCATCGCTAAGTATATGAATGGTAGGAGTAGATGATTCTGGTAAGTTGTGGGGTGGGCTTGGTATGGTAGGAAGGTTATTTGGATCAATTGGGTCTGTAGGCGGACTGTTAGGTATTTTCGGAGGGTCTGGAAGGTTTTGTGGTTGATGTTCCTGAATATTTTCAGGATGTTCAATAGCTTCTTGAGGGTCTATGGGTGGGTTGTTTAGGGGATGGTTTTGTTGGGCAAAACCCTTTTGGATGAGTAGTTGAGTGAGATGGTGATGGGTGATGGAAAGGGCAAGATTTTTATCCTTTTTACAGTAATGCGACATATTTCTAAGACATTCGAGCAGATAGTAGGGAATATTCACCAATCTAGCATGTCGTAAATGAGACAACAAGACAAAATCGTACTGGTATACTACCTAGTATCGGCCTTCATAGGTGAGATAGTGCTTGACAAACTCTGTAACTTTCGACCAAGGAGGAAACAACGAGCTAAGTCGAACACCCCAGCCTTTAGGCTCGATTTGTTCTCCTGGCAAGAGAAAATCCTGTTGGGCATTAAGGATAATATGTTTGTGGCTAAACCAGCGAATGCCAGTGACAGGAAGACCTGAAACCTATGCTATATCATCCTCTGTGACTGGAATCTGAACCCCTTGAACAATGGAATAATCTTCCTAAAGATTTTGAGAAAATTGAAGAACCTGATGTTGATCAAATCCCTAGAGCCTCTGAAAATAACCCAGCTAGCCTACCTACAGAAAAAATTGATAGACTTCTGGATATAATTATAACAGGGCTGTCGTGGCAGGTTCGTACCATATAACAGGGCCTCCCATATCTAACAACTCAGTAAAATGCACAGTCAGAGAGTCAAGTAACCACTTCTGAACAGAGTAAGTTTTGCGGGTGAAGGCATGCAAATGGTGGTGAAAACAAACGAAAGGATGGGTAAAAAGGAATGACGATAGTCGATTTGTGTGAAATGATGGTATAATATTTCGATATCCCCCCCCCCCAAGTACGGCTAAAATAATGATTTTAAGTGAGTGATAATAATGAGTCGGGATCTTCTCATTCACCATAGTTCAATTGTATTTACATATAAAGTTTACATACCTCATCTTTACCTTTGATTCGTACTTCAAAAAAAAATATAGTGCTTGTCCATAATAGTTCTGCAGTAACCATGGGGGAGACTTTTGATTTATTAGAGAAATTGTATCAAGGGTTTGTTTAGTTATGAGAGAGGGTCATGGAAGGAGAAAATGTAGTATGAGAGTGAAAGATCTTATTGACAGGGAATGTTGAAAAGTTGGTGTTTCAGCAATAGGAAAGGAATAGAAAAATGTTTGTTGAAGAGTGATGTTTTAACAATGTAAAATACTACTGAAGAAATGGTGTTTCAGCAGTGGCGACGTGTTGCTGAGCAATGGTGTTTCAGCAATGGAGAAAAAGGGCGAAAATTTGTTGAACAATGGTGTTTCAACAATGGGAAAAAGGGGGAAAAATTGTTGAATAGTGGTGTTTCAGCAATGGGAAAAAGGACGAAAATGAGGAAAAATATTGCTGGAAAGTGATGTTTCGGCAATGGGTAAAAGGGTGAAAAATTGTTGAACAGTGGTGTTTCAGCAATGGGGAAAAGGGAAAAATATTTCTGAACAGTGGTGAAGAAAGGGGGAGTAGTGTTTCACAAAATGAAGCTTGGATCTTCTTGAAGTAAGATCGTCCTTTCTTGGTAGGCCTTTTCTTTGATCGAGAATCTGCAAAAGAATCAATTGTAACATGCCATTCCTTGACAAGGATTATTAGTAAAAGAAATCTAATCTAATACTAAAGGAATTAAATTCAAAAGAATTAATTTCAATGAGGGGTAGGAGGCCCCTCTAAAAAGAGATAATGTGAGTTTGCCACACATGTGGCCTTAAAATATTCTTTGGAAATGGGGTGCTGGTGCAGATGGAGCTAATGACCATTCACTAGTAACAGTGTTTTAGATTCATCAATTGTGAGGAGCCTTACTGTTCCATTGGGGAAAACAATGTCCACTTCATAAGGTCCAAGCCATCTTGTACGTAGTTTCCCTTGAAATTCATTAAACTAAGAATCATACAATAAGGCCCAATTACCTTTTTGGAATTTATTATGCTTGATGGTTTTGTCATGCCATTTTGATCTTTGTTGTTGAATCATAGTTGTATGATGAATGGCATCTAGTCTTTTTTCATACAATTCATTAAGTTACTACAACCTGGCTGTTTGTGCATCGGTCAAATCAAGGTTGATAGCTAAATAAGTCCTTAAGGTTTTTATTTCAAATTCCATAGGAAAGATGACACTTTTTCCATAAACTAATTCATATGGAGAGAATCTTGTAGTATTTCTCCAGGTAGTTTTGTAGGCCCATAATGCTTCAGGGAGCCTGTGAGACCAATCCTTTCTGTTTTCCTTCACTTTTTTTGTGAGAATGGCTTCTATTACTTTATTTGTGCTTTCCACCTATCCATTGGCTTGGGGGTGGTATGGTGTAGTCATTCTATGATGAATATGATATTTTTGAAGGGTGGCTTTAAAACCATCAGAAGTGAAAGGAGGTCCTCCATCTGTAACTAATTCTCTAGGCACTCCAAATCTGATAAAGATGTCTTCAAATAGAAAATCTAGAACCGCTTCTTTAGTAGCTCTATGGAATGCTTTAGCTTCCACCCATTTGGTCATATAATCTGTGCAGACCACTATATAAACTTTTTTATTGGATGGAGGGTTAATGGGTCCTACAAAGTCTAAGGCCCATATTTCAAATGGTTCGATTACTACCGGGGGATTTAATGGCATTTCATCTCTATGATTAGGTTGGCCCATTCTTTGATAACTATAACAGGCCTGAACATATTTCATTGCATCTTTAAAAAGTGAGGGCCAATAATACCCCATCCTGAGAATTTTATGTGATGTTCTCTTATTAGCAAAATTCCCTCCACAAGGGCCATCATGAAAAGCTTTTAGTAAATCATAAACCTCATATTCTCTAATGCACCTTCGGATTTCTTGATCAAGTCCTGTGTCGAAAAGACACCCACTTATCCAGCTATACTGAGCACTTTGTTGAATGATTCTTCTTTTCTCTCAGTGGGATAGGTTTGGTGGTAACTTCCCTGCAACCAAGTAGTTAGCGATGTCTGCATACCATGGTGAGTGAGTAGATACTGAAAATAGATATTCATCAGGAAATGAATCATCTATTGGGGTATTATCATCAGGTGTTAGCCGAGAAAGGAAATCAGCAACTACATTTTCTTTTCCTGGTCTATCTACAATTGTAATATCAAATTCTTGTAATAATGGTGACCATCTGGTGACTCGAGCATTTGTGATAGGTTTGTTCATTAAATATTTGATAGCTGAGTGATCAGTATGGACAAGAGTAGAGTAGCCAGTGATTTAATGTTGAAATTTATTAATAGCATAGATAACTGCTAAGAATTCCTTTTCGATAATTGTATAGTTAAGTTCAGTAGGAGTCATATTCTTGCTAATGAAGTAAATAGCATAAGGGAGATGATTTTCTTCTTGTCCCAAGACATCTCCTATTGCAGTATCTGAAGCATCAGAGGATATATGAAAGGGAAGTGTCCAATTAGGTCCTCTTAGAATAGGGTTTGTAGATAACTGATGTTTGAGTGTATTAAATGCTTCCTGGCAAGGATTAGTCCACTTGAATTCAACATTTTTCATCAGTAACACAAACAAAGGAGAAGCTATTTTGGAAAAAAAAGTTGATAAATCTTCTGTAGTATCTAGCATGTCCTAGGAAACTTCTCACCTCTATTTGGGTTTTGGGAATAGGAAGATTTTTAATGACTTGTATCTTGGATGGATCCACCTGGATTCCTTGAGATGAAATAAAATGTCCAAGCACTATTCCTTCACTCATCATCATATGACATTTTTCTGTACTTAAGGAGAGGTGGGCTTGTATACATCGTTTAAGTACTTTCTCAAGGTTTTTTAGTGCTTCCTCAAAAGAAACACCATAAGGGGTAAAATCATCCATAAAAATTTCCATAGAGTCATTAATCATATCAGAAAAGATTCCTATAACTGCTCTTTGAAAGGTTGATGGTGCATTACATAGTCCAAATGGGAGGACTCTATAAGCAAAAGTTCCCCAAGGGCTAGTAAAAGCGGTCTTATCTTCGTCTTGGGGTGCAATTTTGATCTGATTATACCCACTGAAACCATCAAAAAAGGAGAAAAAATTATTCCCTGACAAACTATCTAACACCTGATCAATGAATGGTAATAGAAAGTGATCTTTTTGAGTGGCTTTATTTAAGGCTCTATAGTCTACACATACTCTCCATTTTCCATTTTTCTTAGGAAATATTACCAACAGGGAAACCCATTCGCTATCCGATATAGCATATATAAACCCCGCATTAAGCAATTTTTGAAGTTCCTCCTTAAGAATTTCTCTTAAATTAGGGTTCATTCATCGTTGAGATTGGCAGATCGGTCGACAATCTTCCTTGATATAGATACGATGAGTACATAATTCGAGAGAGATTACTTTCATATATGTATAGTCCCATGCGAATGCTTCCTTATGTTCAAGAAGTAACTTCATTAATTGTTGTGTTTCAGCATCTGTCAGGTTGGGGTTTATGTTCAGTGTTTTGCCAGGTTCAATTTCTACTGGTATACTTTTAGAAGAGATGGTGGCTGGTGTTTGAGGTGGGTTTTTAGAGTTAAGGTTTTCCTGGTTATCTAACTCCAAAAGTAAAGTTAATTGGTTATGAGTTTCTGGAGTCAGGGAGGAAGGTTAACAAATAAAATTATTAATTACTTCATCCTCGGTGGCATCTTTAAGGCTTAAGGCTTGTCCAATAGTCAATATAGGTTGAGTAGTTTGATCATCAAAGTCCACCCATAAAGAATTGTCATTATTAATCAAGGGTGTAGCGTGAGGGTAGAGGGTAAGTTGTTTAGTCTCATATCCATTGGAAATTGTCATTGAACCAGATCTACAATGGATAAAAGCGTCCTTTGTGGCTAGCCAAGGCCTGCCCAAAATTAGAGGGTGGCCCCCCCAACTTTGTTTTAGGTTGTAATACCACAAAGTCAGCTGGATAATTCCATGATTCAACTGAGATGATTAGGTCTTCAATGACTCCTTCTGGTTTGATTGTAGAACGATCAACTAATTTTAGAATGGTTGGGGTGTCTCTAATTTCATTCTTTAGTTGTAACAGTTGTGAGGTTTCAAGAGTCATAATATTGATAGAAGCACCTAAGTCTACCAAGAGTCGAGGAATTATTTTTTTTCCAATTTGCACTGAGATGGTAGGATGGCCAGGATCACCATATTTAACTGGGGGAACTTTACCCGACATTAGTGCAGACAAATCACCCATGACATGAACTGTGAGGGGATCTTTAGTTTTCCTACCAGGTTTCTTAACACAAATGTCTCACATAGTTCTGGAATAAATTGGTACGTCTCTTAGTTCTTGTAATAGTGGAATTTTGACATAAAGATTTTGTAATTCCCCTAGAAGATTGAAAGTAGGTGGCTCAGGCATTTTAGTCAAAGCTAAACGCTCAGGAAATGGTGGTTTTGTTGTTTCAGCAGCAGTGTTGGAGGATGATTGTACCTCTTTAGGTACATCATTCTTTTTTGTTTCCTCTTTATTGGAATCAGAAGAGGTAACATCAACAATGATAGGTTCTACTATTTTCCCAGATCGTAAATGAATATCATTGCATTGCACAGGGAAAAGAGAAAGTATAGGCTGGTTTTGAATATCATTGCATTGCACAGCCTTATTATTGGGGTTAGGGTTAGGTTGTACAGGTAGTTGGGGCCTCATCATTTGATTGTTTCGTGGAGTACCTGATGGTAAGGAGAGTGGTTGCAGAAATTGTGATTGAGGTAATTGATTTGGGAATGGGGGTTGTTGTCCTCTCCAATTTGGATTCCATTGGTTAAGGTAAGGTTGTTGTTGTGGAGGCCAAGGAGTCCACATTGATGGATCTACAAAAGGAGGGTTCGTTTGTTGCATGGGTGGGTAATTCATTTGATTGAGGTATTGCATTTGATTATAGGGAGGGTAATTTGCTTGATTAAAAGAGGGGTAGTTATTCCAACGATTAGAAGATGTAAATGGGATATTAGGATTCATACCTTGTCCCTGCAGCTGCCATTGCCTTCTCTGTGTCAACAGATAGATAGCTTCAGCTTCTTCCTCAGTTGGTTGTAATTTTGCCTTGATTCCTAGTAAAGAAGGGCATTGTTGAGTTTCATGATCCTTATCACAAATGGTGCAGATTGGATTTTTGTCCAATGGGCATTTCCTTCGTGGGTGCTTATCTCTGCATTTGGAACAAAAGATGGACAGAGATGCTTCTTCTTCGGCTTGTTTCTTTTGAATATTGAAGGTATCAATTTGTGAGGAAAAAGAGCTTAACATTTCAATTTTAAAACCCTCAAGTAAATTACCTATTTCATCTCTTGTTGCTCCTCCACTGGTTGATTTTTGAACTCTTGAAAATGTGGTATCCCTGCTATTTGATCTATTCCTTGAAGCTCCTCTTGAACATATTTTACATAGGTTAACAATTCCATCATATGATTCTTTAGATATGTCCCCTTTTCCAAGCATATTCAGCATATCTAGACAGTCATCCCTTACTCCTTTTAGTAATATTGTTTTAAGAATATCTTTACTTACATCAGGGTGACTGGATCTTTGTAGATTATACTGTAGCCTTTCTACAAAGTCCTCCAGATTTTCATCCTCTTTCTGTATCATCTTGAATAGTTCCTCTCTTTTTTCTCTTATTCGACAATAGTCTTGGTATTTATGAAGGAATTTTTGTTTCATCTGATCTCATGTTGTGATTACATGACCTCCAAGACTCATGAACCATCTTAATGCATTTCCTTTCAATCTTACTGGAAATATCTTTAATTTTTTAGCATTGGAAATGTAATCATAACTTCTGCATAATATGTCAAACTCGAAAAGGAATTCATCAGGATCTTCTGAAGATAAACCATGAAAGTTAGGTAAATCTAAGAGTGGAATATTCTTCATGGGAGCTACTCCTCTAGGAAGATCACCAATAGGAAATCCTAACATGGAAAAAGAGTTTTCGTCATTTACCTTTCCTTCAGGACCTGCATGTTCTTCATTATACTCATCCATGGTTTCTTCTGTTTGTTCCCCTACTGCACTTGCTTGATCCTCAATGTTTTCTGTTGGTTTCTCAACTGTCTCAGGACTCCAAATCTCTTTCCTTGTTTCAAAATATGTTTGAAAGGAAGGTTGGGATTTTGGTTTTCAAGAGTTTGGTTGTTGAGGAGAAATAGATTCAGATTTTGATATAATCTCATTGTAACATCCCGCTCTAGCGCACTGAGAACACTTATTATTTGAGGACACTTGCTCGCAAGTGATCTGGACTTTTATGATGTTAGACCATTTATACTTTATTATGATGCGATTGACAGATGACATGATGTGTTACTATTTGATGTAGACAGGTGCTATTGACTCGGTTTTATTGAGTGTGCAGGGTTTTTGACCTTGAGGATGTAGAGGCATCGGTAGAACCCCCTTGGACTTCGGACTAAGTCAGGGAGTGTGCTTTTGGGTGATATGTTTACTATGATGTTTCATTCGATTTGATGATTTGTTGTTGACATTTCTGACATGATTATTGTTGATGCAGGCTGACGATAGCTTGCTGACCAGACTCACATATGGAGTAAAGGGGCCACACACGATTTGCAGAGAGGTTGAGGGAGAGGGCTGGACAACAGCCCTGCCACTGCCTGCTAGCACTCCTGCCGTGGCACGAACTGTAGGTTAACGATTACCTAGTTCGAGAGGACCCACGATGTCGTGAGGGTCAACTGCGACAGTCGCTCACAATGATTCTAAGGGGCGCGCAATAAGGCGGGGGCCTTATTCCTTAGAACCCTTAGTCTCCTACAAGTTCACCTGGCGGAGTGTTGACTCCAGGGGTTATAGAGGTCTACCAATCAGTCCAGTTGG
>ML857816.1:0-14241 GCA_009831015.1 Picea engelmannii
TTTATTAATATTATGCCTGATATTATTGGATTTTCTCCATTTTTGGGAGATATTGGGCATTTTTGGAGCCCAAATTTTGGGAGGAAGTTGGAGATGAGCAACCAACTTCAAATCTATATAAACCAGGCCTGTTTGAGGCCATGAGGAGGTAGAAAGAGTAGATTTATGCTGAAGGGAAGCCAAGCCAAAGCCATTTTGTTGCAGGGAAGATTTTGAGGAGCAGACGTTGTCGGACCATTTCTGGGAGCTCCGGACGTCCGTTTTGCGTACCGTTTTCTTTGCAGGGTTCTTGAGATCTGGACGAACATGACCAGATCAGTCTTGTAGCCATTTGGCACTGCAGCGATGTACATTTGAGATTTTGAACAGAAATAAAGAAGCCTCCCCCACAGAGACAAAGGCCCGGAGACGTAGGCAAATTTGTGCCAAACTCCATTATCAATTTGCGTGTTATGGTTTGTTGTCTATTATTTCATTTCAGATCTACATATATGTATATGGCTGTCATAATTCCTCTTCTTTCCTCATTCTTTCACTAAGTTTTTCTCAAATGGTTAATTAACGCATGCAAAAATAAAACTCAACCATAGTCATTAAAAGATCCGACGGATCACATATATCCAAAAATAAAACATAATGTCCAAAAATTTTTGAAGTCAATTGTCATCGACAATAGATAAAATAAAAACTCAAAAGCCATATTTCCCACTCTGAGATGCAATATTTCCTTGATTGTTGTTGTCACCCTTCCATTTTTCTGAATTTGCCTTTGGTTGTGTTGAGCCTTTAGCCCTAATCTTGTTGATCACGTGAGGACAATCATCCCTCAAATACATCTAGGAAGACACGGATTTGTCAGAGCCATTGGAGGGTGAGGAAGGGGCATCAATGGCTTTTCCTTTGTCGAGGGAGTGGTGGGCCTTAGTTTTCAACCTTTTGCTAGCATGAGAGGACTGGACTGGTGAGTGGACAGGTGTAGCTTGGACAATCAGGTTAATAGGCATGGGAGTAGGTAAGGACAAATTGGGCCAGCCACAATGTTGGGAGACTACCGGGTGGACAATCTCTTGCCACCCATCGTTTTCGGGAACTTCGGGTTGCAATGAGACATGAGGGGGCACGGGAATACCAGGGGCTTGTGGAGCTTGGAAAGGAGGCCTTTCAAGCCTAGGTTGGACCATTCCTTGCCCAATCCAATTGAAAAATCCAGCCTGAAACAACTGGCCTAACTCTTGCGAGTCAACATCAAAGTGTATAGAGAACCTTGGCCTTCTTGGGCCTCTATTCCAATTACCTCTCCCTCGGTTGCCTCTGCCATGGCTACCTCGGCTGAAAAAACTCATTCCTGCATGCATGATTGATTAGTAAATAGTCCTTTTAACAACCATACATGATAACTCTTTAAAAATATGAAATAGATTTTGGCTCGGCAACATATCAGGCTCATGCAATCCAATAACGTAAATTGTTTAACTGTTGTCAATGAGCAGGGGGTGAAAAAAAGGGTCCTGGGTTATGCGAGGGGCTTGTATTTAGCGAAAAATGATAAAATGAGGGGGGAAAGAAACACGGTTACTGCTCAAAGACCACAACAATCAATTGTTATGCAAACCAAAAAAAACATCACTGTAATCCAACCAAGAAAATAAGACTCTAAACTGCTTCAATACAGAATTCCTCTTGACTGTAATTAAATTTTAGAACGATGAGTGAAAAAAGAATGTGGGAAGGCGAGGGGTTTGTAATTAGCAGAAAGTGAAATAATGGTAGGGAAAGAGAGCAATTACTATTCATAAAATTAATTAATACATCCATAAACCATTATGTAAAAGGAAACACACCAACCAAATCACCATTGAGACCCAAAACAATCATTGCGCATAGTTCACGCAATCCTATGCATTAACTTGCTCCCTGCTTGTAATCAAATATCAAACACAGTGTCACTAAGCAAGACAATATGCATTCCACAATAACCTGTAGAGGAGCTCTAGTTTTCTCATTATCCATTTAAAATTTTAAGCAATTTCCAAATGAATACAGAGTCAATTACTTTCACTCTGTTCAGCGCCAACCCATCAACCACTGCCAATTATCTCAATCATCAAATACAGAGATAAAAATCGTGTTCGATTATGTCTTTTAATTCATTTAATAATTAAATTACAATGAGGTTATACTGTCACAACACCCGTGTTTATCACTGTTGAAATGCAAGATATTTATTAAACATACATATTGGACAGTCAACACAATGATCCATATTTAACTTGCAAAGATCCTGACTTGTCATTTAAACACACCGATAACAAATCACCACTTCAAATCACGTTATGCTGTGAAATACACAACCATTCAACAAGATGCAAGTGTATTTATGTGATTGTACAGGTCCAATTTCCTTTGACTCTAAACATTTGAAATGTTGGGCTATCCAACACAACGAGGCAGCAACAACATACCCAATCTCATAACACAAGTCGATCAAAAGGCAACAAAGCCATGTTTAAAAACTCTGTGACTATCTCTGGGGGCACAACCAAAAATATCCATAGCATGCACAGTGAATAACCATGCCATAATTACCACGATGCAACATTCCCATTTTACAATTTTAAAACACACAGTCACAGTATCATTAACTCAACCTATCGTGTCGAGCTATCAATCCAATACAAGGAGGCAACAACAGTATCGCTCAAATTAATCAAACTGCAACAAAACCATACTATGTAAAAGTTTGTGCCCTTCCTTGATGACGCAATCAAATAACCATAACATATATAGTGGATGGAAATGTCATAGTCATCTCAGTTGCAATAAACCTTTGGCCATTAAAAACACATAGTCACAGTAATCATTTACTCATGATGTAGGAACGCCACACATACTGATGCATCATGCGCGAAACATCATTAATCACTTGTAAACTAATGTTGAGTTAACATTCTGATAACTTCAATGCAAAAGATAGTGACTGTGTATCAACCCCAATCTTTAATCAACCAATTTCAATGTTGAGTTTATTAATTAGACAATCATAAAAACCAATTGCAGTGACTAAGTGTTAATAAGAAAAACATTGTAAGGATAATCAACAGAGACGAGTCGATAATAGAATATTATCAATAATGCATCACCAACTCATAACCATCGACCGTCTATCGAACATGGCATAATGGGTTCCTTTATCAACACTAAGCTTTGAGCAATCAAGGTTTGGCCCTGTAGAACAATACAGGGAGACATGGAGTCTACTCCTGACATCAGGGGAGAACCCCTGAGACTAATGGTGCACGCACAGGCTATACCACAAATGTCTTCACAGACAGGGTGACAATCCCCATGATAGAGGAGGCTATGAACAGAGGAGTAGGGCTCCATTTGGCCTTGTAATGATACTTAGCACACGCAGGGTATAACCCTTGTGGCTCTCCCAGTCAACCAAATAATAGTGTTGAGGTGAAACGAAGCCGAGAAGAAGCAATATGACCCACGGTGCGACTATTGGAAGTATGACAATACCCAAG
The DNA here is from genome assembly GCA_009831015.1 of Picea engelmannii. Taxonomy (NCBI): domain Eukaryota; kingdom Viridiplantae; phylum Streptophyta; class Pinopsida; order Pinales; family Pinaceae; genus Picea; species Picea engelmannii. The sequence continues at coordinate 3,531 of ML857816.1, forward strand.
CGAATAATGCACAGTGACACAAGGTGTTTCAAACTCAATAAAAACCCCATAAAAGCCAAGACTGGGTAAGGTGATACAATGCGTGAAGGAAGTCGTCTAGTCTAGACCAAATGAAACCCTCCACTAAACCGACAAGAATGACAGGCAACCTTTATGGCTACTAATACTCAAAATGACCCAATACACTGTAACTTCAAACATTATCGCAGAGAAAGCCACCAACGATTCATTCCAGAAAAAACACAATTTTACACAGTTGCCATACTTAAGGGAAAACACAAACCCATACATCTGAGCCAGTATTTATTTCATAACCAGAGCAGACTCATGGATGGCAAAAAAAAGACATACCTGTAATCAAAGCACCTTAAAACACGAGTTGGTCGAGCGGTTCTACCTCTACTTGAAAGTCGGAGCGTAACCACAGCAACACAATTGAACAATAGCCCGATTAGGGTGGCGGCCAGTGGAAGGAGTAAGGGTGACATGCACTAAATTCACGTCGCCTCCATTCCCAGTCCATTAATTCCTTGGTACACGCCAACAAGCTTCCCATTAACTCAATTAATTAAACCATGTATCGAAACCATCACCCACTAAAACCAATAGCGCGACCCATATCAAACTTATGCCATAACACAAATCACCACTTCATATAACTCAATCAAATCGCATAACCATTAGCTTGATAGCTAGGATTAACCATAATCATTTTAATTTTCATGCATGTAGTGCAGTGTATTTGCATAGTTAGATTCCTTTCCTTTTGCATTTGTTAAATTGCTTTTGCCTTTTTCCAACTGCTCATTATGTCTTGTTACTAACATGTCTGTTTTGAAGGTGTCCCAAGAATAGATAGCAATGGTATCAATGAATAACGTAGGTCGTTGTAACATAAAATTAGAGCTTAGAACATAACACGCCTTATTCATTATTTACTTGTCGCACATAGAACCAACACATAATAAGCCCAATCCATCGCCAATAAAACAAGATCACATCAACCATGTAAGCAGTGTCAAACAATAGCACAACATCAAATAAGAACCAGAACTTATCTCCAATCTACAAGGGGGTCCCACCTACTAGTATTATTTAGCTTTATAATAATAGGCTTTAGCAACTCTCTGCGGGCAAAAATTCGTTGTGATGTTAATCGTCAACAAAGTATCGACTCCACAGGGAAATTTGTTTTCAACAGATTTAGAACTCAGAATTCATGGTTTCGCAGACCAAGAACAGTAGGTCAAGAAGATATAACCAGGAAGATTGTACAACAAGGGGGAAGTGAGCGGATTTAATGGAAAAGTGATTGGGAATTTGGGAATAACTCATGAAAAGTGTTAGGTATGAGGGGTTTTACCACTGTATGCATAATCATTCAACCAAAATATGTTCTTAACTTCAAGGAGAAAAATTTTGGACTTGCTCTTAAAACCTCAATGGAAGAAGAAATGGCAAGAAGAAGCGGGAGATAACCAATTCTTTATAAGACATCAGTGGAAATATATAACAATTTCAAGTGTGCCTTCAGAGGAGACATCATGACAGTCGTGTAAGCTTGATTGTTATTGACTAACAATGCTTTGCAGGAGCGTCACTGTGGCAAAATTGATCCAACATCCTATTTTGACCAAATTAACTCAAAAATGACAGGAAACAAAATCATGACAGAAGTAAAATTGCAAGATTTAAAACAACAACAATAAAATACAGAAATGAAAAAGCAACAAGGAAAGTGTTAACATAGCAAGCAGAAGTCAAACTACTATAAAGCAGAAAAGAGAAGCACAAAATGAAAGCAGAGCTAGGCTACTAGTATACAAAAAATCCAAACAACATTCGAACTTTTCACGTTGGTCCCTCGTAATGTTTCAAACGAGAACCGTTAGTGCTGTAGGAAAACGATTGCTCTTGCAGATCTTTTAGAATGTAAGAGTTAGTATCCAAGAAAAAAGCAATTTTGAAAGGATCCAAAAATAACACTTGGAACTCCGAGGTAATTATCAGCCCTTTAATGTATATGATTAGATCATCAAGGTAGATATGGATGTTGATCAATTCATCAAGAGTTGTGTGTATAGTTTTTTTAAAAGCTGTACTTGTGTCAGGTAAGCTGGAAAGCTGGCATTTGTAAGACATGGTACCCCAACTAGTGATAAGAGTGGTTTTGTAAGCATCTGCCCCTTTTACTTTGATTTTCCTGAAACCCAAAAAACTGTCGAGTAAGGGCCTCAACTATAACTCTACAACCTGCTGCATAATTATTCTCATGTTGAGAGGAGGAAAAGGAGTTCTCATAACAGCCTGACTGGAAGTGCAGAAATTAATGTAGGTTCTAATATGATCAGTGGTCTTCGAAGCAAGTACCCAATTGGAAACCCATTCAGGGTGAACTGAAAAAATAATCCCAACCCTTAAGAAATTTTCCAACTCCCTTTGAAAGGTTGCTTTAAATGCAGAGTTAATAGATCTTTGTTCTTGCATAACTAGTTTCATGCTTTCCTTGATGGGAATAGCATTTTGTAAAAGACCAAGATCAAAACCATGAAGATCCTTATAAGGCCGAGCAGAAACCTTTTGAAATCCACCAAGTATCTTGGCAATCTTCATTTCTTCTTTATCAAAACATTGGGTACTTATGTTAACTTTCCTTGAAGATTCGAGTGCCCCAATGTTCAAGGAGATGGTTTCACCCACCCTCCTTCGTAACTCCTCTTCTTTTTGTTTTTCTTCATTGCCTACATCACTCGATGAAAATGAACTCTCGAGAGGAGTCAAGCCCTCAGGAATCTTATTGTTTTCTATAGATATAATTTCCTTGGGCTTGAGAGGTTCATCTTGAATGAAATCATAAATGCTCTCATCGTTAGGGAGGGCCTGCCAAGATTCTACATTGTCAGGGATATATGGGCAATATAGAGATTGAAAAGAACAATCAGGCATGTGAGGCAAGAGTTGTTGATTAGGAGAAGCCGCAAAGGCAGTTAACTGGTCAACCATTGAATTCAACTCCCTCTTAACATGAGTGATGTTGAAAGATAAAAGGTTCAAGATAAGCACCCAAACAGTTTGGGTGTATCGTTCCATCAACGTGTTGCTAGGAGAGCATATCTTACGTATCAGGTTCACAACAAGCTCAAAATATCCAAAAACTAAAAGGTGACTACAACCAAGATTACGGGCGTTTTCAACACCTAATAATAAAGCTTTGAATTCAGTGACATTGTTTGTACAAGCAAACTCTAACTTGTAAGATAAATTATGAATTTTTCCTGCGGGGGAAACCAAGATAATGCCAGCCCCATTACCTTCATTAGAGCATGAACCATCAAAGAGCATGTGCCACATATCATCATCTGGATCGATTTGTTCCAAAGGAATATTATCCTCCTCGGCAAAGATGGAATACACTCCTAGGTCCTCTTCGATATAGTTTACACTAGATTGTGGAACACTCTCTATGTAGGGTGAAATCCTTCCCTCTCTAAGGACTATAATGATCTTACCATTCCGAGGCATAGATAAATGCATCCCATCGAGTGAGAGGTACCCACCTGTTAAGGCTCGCCAATCTATTCCTAAGATAATCGAGTAATTGCTTACAGGCATATCAATTACCTGAATGTTGAGGGTTGTCCTTATTTCAAGATGAGCGCGTAAAACCAAGGTCACATCCTTAATCTCGCCTATGGTTGTTTGTTGTAGACTATTATAGGAGAGCATGCTTCTGGTGTTTTCATTTGTACAAGACAAGACTAGCTCTTCCATAATAATCTTCGACATCACACTTGGGCCCAAACCGCCATCAATGAGGCAACAATGGGCAATCTTATCCATAATCTTTACAGAAATATAAAAAGGGGGATTTTTTACAGGATATCTAAAGTTATGTACACCTACTTTATTTACAGAAGAATCCTCTTCATTTACCTCTTCAAAAATATTGGCTACAATAAAAGCTTTTCCTTCCATGAATTGTTTCAGATGCATCTGTTGTTCAGGGAATTGTTTCAGATGCATCTGTTGTTCAGGGACGACAATCATGTCTAGAAGGGTTTCATCTGCTTTGATATTAGCCAACTAATTCAAGATATTGTATTTGGAAGAGGGGAGAGGAAGAGTAATTCCTTGACTCTCGGGAACTCTAGGAACCTGGACTGTATCAGCGGGTGAGGATGAGCTTGGGCTAGAAGAATTGTTTGGAGGATCAAACTTTCCCTTAGGAGCATAGGCTTTGTTCCTAGTGTTGATGACCATGACGTCTTCTGGCTCTAAAAAATCTAGGACAATGATAGTAGCTTCTAGTCTCTTACCAAAGATCTTATCTCTAGCACTCTTCTTTACCTCACATGTGGTTTCCTCGTGGTGTTCCTCGCAGAAGTTACACCAACTTCGAGGCAAGATAGCTTTAGGCTGAAACTTACTTTCCACCGAACTTCTAAAAGAGGGTGCAGAAAAGGATGAAGCTCCAGGGGTGAGAGGGGAGACAATTCCATTCTGCTCATACGCTATCATATGATTGTTCATGTCTTGTACTAGTTGTAAAAGGGTGGACATGTCTATCTGTCTAACCGACTCTCCCTGGGGAAGACCAATTCTTTCAAGCTATTCTTCATACTCTGAACAAGTATGCAGAGCAGAACCGAGATTATCAATGGCTTTTTCCTCAAGCCTATGACGGTAGGGGGAAGGTAATGCATTGTAGTAATGCATGAAAGCGGCTTGGTTTTGAGGTCAAATAAGTTATGAGATTTGATTGTATAACTCGGTGAAACGCAAGTTGAAGGACTTGATGGTCTCACCATCCTTATAGGTAACGTTATTATACTCCCGTAACTTCTCGACTAGGCTTTTAGATTGCCCATAGGTGGATCGGAACCAACAGATTAACTCCTCCCAAGTAGACAAAATCTTAGGAGGAATATCAAAGAAATCGGTCGTAGCCTTTCCTTCCAAGGAATTGATGAATAAGCGCATGCAAGTATCATTTTAATTGGCTCCTATGTTATGACAAGCATTAGAAAATGCCACCAGGTGTTCGTTTGTACTGACGGTGTTATTTCCCGAAAACCTAGGAAGATGTTCTTTAAATTTAGGAAGTGGACGAGTAGAGGTGCTAGGTTAAGGGGAGAGGACACGTGCCATGGTGTGCTTGTGGCATCTTCTTCGAACTGAAAAATCCTGTGGGATTCGTGGTAGATTGGACAGGGATATGGTGGATATATAAGCTACCAATCACTGATGACGATGAAGACTAAGAAGAGGAAGCACTTCCAGTGCCGCTAGAGCCACCACTAGATGCCATCTTGTGGATGATAGATAAGGGAAAGAAAGACAAACTGGATGAATCACACAAAGATCTCCTTAGATCACTTTGTTGGGAATATAACACAACGTTCCTTCTTCCTATTTCAACAATAGGATTGATTTCGGGTGACAAGCCACTTCTTCTTCTAGAAGCACGGGAGTCTAAGGACATGAAAGAAAGGACAAAACTGAAGAAACAAGAAGGTTACTGCTGATTTCTAGGTTATCTACATCTAGCTTCCAATCGTTCTTGAGCACTAATATCTCGTTCAATTGCTGCCCATGAATGATTAAGTTCAGCAAGAGTATTGGCAGTGTATAAAATGGTATTAAACAAGTTCAAAACAACGTTGTTCTGATCTTGAAGACCGTGCTCAATATTGGGCTGCCTTGCAACAGGCACAGTCATTAAGAAATAAAACAGTTAAATAATCAATATCAGAAAATTAGATGTATTGATGAAAATTGAGTATAAAAAATAAATAGAGAGATATCAAAGATCTCCCCAGTATGGTCACCAAATAAATGTTGAGGAAAAGATATGAAATGATCTTACTCAAGCATTTTCAGATTCTGCTTGGCTAAAGCAAAATAGACGGGAATGTCACCCTAGGTTTATAGCCATCAAAAATAAAATCCTAGCTCACAAATATCAATTACAAGTGCTTAGGCTAGTCTTTTACACAAATAAAAACTTGTTGGAAAATACATTTTAATATGATTTTCTGAATATAATAGTTGTTGAAAACAAGTGTAAAAGACATAAGTAAGATACCAAGATGATAATCAAGATAGATGAGACATAAAACAATCATTTATTTCATTCCAATTCACCAAAGAGTCATTTTCTTTACAAAATCTCATATAGAAATTTCAAACCAAAGTCAAACTTAGACATCCCCGATGGAACATACAAAAGGACCTCTGACAGAAAAACAAAACTGAACTTTAAAAGTTGGATCGACTTCCATAGATTGTTGCCCACTCGACTCTGCACAATAGCCTTTGTCAGCCATGAAAACTAATTCACAAACAGACAAGTCTACACAGACTATCAAAGATAGACCAACACCTCTGGAAAACAAGTGTCTGGATGATGTAATTTAGCCCTAAATGTTGTTGTCTACAATAAGACCCTGCTATCATAAAAGAGAATTAGGCTTGTGATAAATTAAGGAATGAATGAAAACCGAACTATCTCAACATAAACTCAAAGAGCAAACCTTAGTATGCTTCTCCTTCTATCCTCCTCTTGTTCCTCCCTTTCCTTTTGCCTTTAAGCAAATCAAAATTGGTTGAGGTAGTTGAACCACTTCATTAGTTAAGTTAACCAAAGACTCAACCAACTTTTAGTTAGGGGGGAAAGTAATAATCATAATAAGGGTTATAAATAAATAATAACTAGTGGGTGGGACCCCTTGTGACTCCCTTTAGCTCATAACAATCATATCATAACTAGTTAGTTAAGAAAAACACCCTTCCTTGTGACTCCCATCATCATATTAACATTTGATAATTCAGCTCATTGATATTTGAAATTATTTTCAAAAAAATATATTACTCATATATCCAAAAATAAAACATGTTGTCCAAAAACTTTTGAAGTCAACTGTCTTAAAAAATAGATAAAATAAAGACTCAAAAGCCATATTTCCCACTCTGAGATTCAATCTTTCCTTGATTGTTGTTGTCACCCTTCTATTTTCCTGAATTTGCCTTTGGTTGCACCGAGCCTTTAGGCCTAATCTCATTGATCACGTGAGAACAATCGTCCCTCAAATGCATCCGGGAAAACACGGATTTGTCAGAGCCATTCGAGGGTGAGGAAGGGGCAGCACTGGATTTTCCTTTTTCAAGGGCATGGTGGGCCTCGGTTTTCAACCTTTTTCTAGCATGAGAGGATTAGACTGGTGAGTGGACAGGTGCATCTTGGACAATCGGGTGAATAGGTGGGGGAGCAGGTAAGGACAAATTGGACCAGCCACGATGTTGGGAGACTGTCGGGTGGACAATCTCTTGCCATCGGTCGTTTTCGGGAATCTCTGGTTGCAATGAGACATGAGGGGACACGAGAATACCAGGGGCTTGTGGAGCTTGGAAAGGAGGCCTTTTAGGCCTAGGTTGGACCATTCCTTGCCCAATCCAATTGAAAAATCAGGCCTGAAACAACTGGCCTAACTCTTGTGAGTCAACATCAAAGTGTATGGAGAACCTTGGCCTTCTTGAGCCTCTGTTCCAATTACCTCTCCCTCGGTTTCTTGTGCCATGGCTACCTCAGCTGAAAAAAAAACTCATTCCTGCATGCATGATTGATTAACAAATAGTCCTTTTAACAACCATATATGATAACTCTTTAAAAATATGAAATAGATTTTGGCTCAGCAACATATCAGTCTCATGCAATCCAATCCACATGAATCATTTAACTATTGTCAATGAGTAGGGGGTGAAAAAAAGTGTCCTCAGATATGCGAGGGGCTTGTATTTAGCGAAAAATGATCAAATGAGGGGGAAAAGAAACACGGTTACTGCTCAAAGACTGCAACAATCAACTGTTATGCAAACCAAAGAAAGCATCACTATAATCCAACCAAGAAAATGCTATTCTAAACTGATTCAATACAGAATTCCTCTCGACTATAATTAAATTTTAGAACATGGAGTGAAAAATGAATGTGGGAAGGCGAGGGGGTTGTAATTAGCGGAAAGCGAAATAATGGTAGGGAAAGAGAGCGATTATTGTTCATAAAAATAATTAAGTGATCCATAAACCATTATGTAAAAGGAAACACACCAACCAAATGACCACTGAGACCCAAAACAATCACTGCGCATAGTTCACACAATCATGTGCATTAACTTGCTCTCTGCTTGTAATCAAATATCAAACATAGTGTCACTAAACAAGACAATATGCATTCCACAACAACTTGCAGAGGAGCTCTACTTTTCTCATTATCCATTTAACATTTTAAGCAATTTCCAAATGAATACAAAGTCAATTACTTTCACTCTGTTCAGCGCCAACCCATTGACCACTGCCAATTATCTTAATCATCAAATACAGACATAAAAATCGTGCTCGATTCTGTCTTTTAATTTATTTAATAATTAAATTGCAATGAGGTTATACTGTCACAACACTCGTGTTTATCACTGTTGAAATGCAAGATATTTATTAAACATACATAGTGGATAGTCAACACAATGATCCATATTTAACTTGCAAAGATCCCGACTTGTCATTTAAACACACCGATAACAAATCACCACTTCAACTTGCTCTACGTTGTGAAATACACAACCATTCGACAAAACACAAGTGTATTTCTATGACTGTATAGGTCCAATTTCCTTTGACTCTAAACATTCGAGATGTTGGGCTATCCAACACAATGAGGCAACAACAACATACCCAATCTCATAACACAAGTCGATCAAAATGCAACAAAGCCATGTTTAAAAACTCTGTGACTATCTCTAGGGGCACAGCCAAAAATATCCATCGCATGCACAGTGAATAACCATGCCATAATTACCACGATGCAACATTCCCATTTTATAATTTTAAAACACACAGTCACAGTATCATTAACTCAACCTATCGTGTTGAGCTATCAATCCAATACAAGGAGGCAGCAACAATATCGCTCAAATTAATCAAACTGCAACAAAACCATACTATGTAAAAACTTGTGCCCTTCCTTGATGACGCAATCAAATAACCATAACATATATAGTGGATGGAAATGCCATAATCAGCCTGGTTGCAATAACCCATTGGCCACTAAAAACACATAGTCACGGTAATCATTTACTCATGGTGTAGGAACACCATACATACCGATGCATCATGCACGAAACATCATTAATCACTTGTAAGCTAATGCTGAGTTAACATTCTGATAACTTCAATGCAAAAGATAATGACTGTGTATCAACCCCAATCTTTAATCAACCAATTTCAATGTTGAGCTTATTAATTAGACAGTCATAAAAACCAATTACAGTGACTAAGTGCTAATAAGCAAAACATCGTAAAGATAATCAACATAGACGAGTCGATAATAGAAGATTATCCACAATGCATCACCAACTCATAACCATCGACCGTCTATCCAACATGGCATAATGGGTTCCTTTATCAACACTGAGCTTTGAGCAATCAAGGTTTGGCCCTATAGACTAACACAGGGAGACATGGAATCGACTCTCGACATCAGGTGAGAACCTCTGAGACTAATGGTGCACGCACAGGCTATACCACAAATGTCTTCGCAGAAAGGGTGACAATCCCCATAATAGAGAAGGCTATGAATAGAGGAGCAGGGCTCCATTTAGCCTTGTAATGATACTTAGCACACGCAAGGTATAACCCTCATGTCTCTCCCAATCAACCAACTAACAGTGTTGAGGTGAAACGAAGCCGAGTAGAAGCAATATGACCCACTGCGCAACTATTGGAAGCATGAAGTAACCCCAATACCCATGTGAATAATGTGCAGTGACACATGGCGTTTCAAACTCAATAAAAACCCAATAAAAGTCAAGACTGGGTAAGGTGATACAATGTGTGAAGGCAGTCGTCCAGTCTAGACCAAATGAAACCCTCCACTAAACCGACAAGGATGACAAAGAGCCTTTATGGCTGCTAATACTTAGAACGACCCAATACACTGTAACTTTAGACATTATCGCAGAGAAAGCCACCAATGATTCATTCTAGAAAAAACACAATTTTACACAGTTGCCATACTTAAGGGAAAACACAAATCCATACCTCCAAGCCAATATCTATTTCATAACCAAAGCAGTTTCATGGATGGAAACAAAAAAAACATACCTGTAATCAAAGCACCTTAAAACGCGAGTTGGCCGAGCGGTTCTCCCTCTACTTGAAAGTCAGAGTGTAACCACAACAACACAGTTGAACAATAGCCTGATTAGGGTAACGACCAATGGAAGGAGTAAGGGTGACGTGCAGTAAATGCACGTTGCCTCCATTCCCAGTCCATTAATTCCTTAGTACATGCCAGTAAGCTTCCCATTAACTCAATTAATTAAACCATGTATCGAAACCATCACCCACTAAAACCAATAGCGCGACCCATATCAAACTTATGCCATAACACAAATCACCACTTCATATAACTCAATCAAATTGCATAACCATTAGCTTGCTAGCTAGGATTAACCATAATCATTTTAATTTTCATGCATGTAGTGTAGTGTATTTGCATAGTTAGATTCCTTTCCTTTTGCATTTGTTAAATTGCTTTTGCCATTTTCCAACTGGTCTTTATGTCTTGTTACTAACATGTCTGTTGTGTAGGTGTCCCAAGAATAGATAGCAATGGTATCAATGAATAACATAGGCCGTTGTAACATAAAATTAGAGCTT
>ML857817.1:26815-37177 GCA_009831015.1 Picea engelmannii
AGTCACATAGTCTAGGACACAATCATTCACACCTAATCCCCCTAATCAAAGTGACACATAAAATTTGATAAAATCAAGCTACACCCACTACATTCACAACACTTGCAATATATGTTTCAAGGCAATCTCATAACATAATATCTTATTTTCATTTTGCAAGCGATCTTATGGTGGTGTGATTCATTTACAAGCAATTTTTCATTTCAAGTATCACAATCACATTTAAGGCAATTTGAGTTCTCATACATTTGGGTATTTTAAAGCAATTAACACTTCAAGGCAATATCTACATTTTGGTGTCTCATATGATTGATGTATAATCTAATTTCTCTTTTGTATATTTGTAATATCATCTAATGTGCTTATTCTTGTTCATAAATTTTTATGTATGATATATTTCATCATTTCATTTTGTGAATTGAATGTTTCATTTATCTAATTATCTCTTTCATGTTTATGGTGTAATCATCTAATTCATCTTGTTCATTATAAGCTATCTTGTATTTCAATTTGTATATCTCAATTGTAACGTAACTCTTGTTGTATCCTATAGCATTTTTGTCTCTTGTATAAGTTGTATTTAATCCTTTAATTGTGTAATCTAATTGACCCCTTGCCCAACCTTAGGCACTAGTCATAGTTGACTTAGGAAAAGGCTTGATTCTCATTCTAACGATTTTCATTTGCATTGTTGCTTGCCATATAGGCGAGCCTCCCCTCACCTTTAATAAACTAAAATTAACTCCTAGAATTTATCTAATAATTCACATAGTAACTAGGGTCTACCCCCCTTGGCTTCCCTAGGAGTAAGCCTAGACGGAAGAGGTTCAAGTCAAAGTGACAACGTGGGCTTTGAACCTAGGTATTGTGCCTCTAAGGACATACTAAGTGAGCAGGACTTAGCTCACATTCGCAAGTGTGTATAAAGATGGCAACAAGCCCCAGTAGTTAATTAAGAGACCCAGAAATATAATAAAGGTGGGTTTACCCACCCAGATTAAGAAGTTGGCCTTGCCAGTGAAGAGACACTTCACACGTGCCAAAACTTGTATAAATAAAGGAGGCTAGTGCCTCATTTGATCACAACTCACTTGCTCAATTTAAAGAGACAAGTTCTGATTTGTTACCGGCAAAGGAGAGAGAGAGTGGCGCATATCTTGGGAGAGGACTTTCTGTTTTAGCATAAGATCTCTTGGCATTGTATTGGCTATTTATATTAAGGAAGTTTTACTGGGTTTTGTTGGGTTTTCTTCCCCTAGAGGGTTTCCCAGGATAAATGCTGTGTCTCTTGTGAATGTGTATTTCTCAGTGATCTTGTTCTTATGTTGTTGTTATCTATTAAAATGCAAAGAACTATAATAATGGCATAAACATTTACAACGTTGAAGAGGATTGAGCCTTGCCTTAGAAACACTCAAATCTATCTTCTCCTATGCTAGCCATTTTACTTTTTTTTGAAGCTGAGAAGGAGAAAATGCATCTAGGCCTAGTTCCCCTACACCTTGGTGAGCCGATTTTCCCTAGCGTTTTCTTAGTAAAGCCTTGCCACAACAACACGTTGCTTGCAAACCTTCTTGTCTTGGTTTTATGCAATCTTTTGAGCTAGTCGTTTGTCGTTGAGCTAAGGAAGGAGGAGAGAGCACTGAGGCCTAGTTCCCCTACACCAAAGTGAGCCTCTCTCCCCTAGGGTTTTATCCTTGAGGCCTTTCCATAGCAACACCTCAAGGTCTAACCCTCTTGTCCTTAGTCATATTATTATCATTTGATCCTTCAGCTCTTGCATCCTCCTGTTGACTCCATTTGCCCTAGGAACGCACTGATCTTAGCCTTAGTGTAATCTCAAAACAACTTCAAATACCTTTGATCAAACCCTAACCTTTCTAACCCTAGCTTAAGACTAACCTTACTAACTTATTGTTGTCATCATATTTTGCTATAAACATCATTGTGCAGCTATCATCTTACTTATGAGCAATTGAATGGTTATTTTAAGGCATTACCCAAATGAAGTGTTAATTGTTACATTGAATGCCATATTCTTTTAACATTTATCGAAGAAGTGATATTGTACATCATTACTATTATATAAACATTGACTTCATCAATATTTATTTCTCAATTGCTTACATATCAGATAGTCATTGATTATATGAAGTACTAACCAAGCGAGTAAGCTTGCATATATCTATCTCTTGTTGCTTTGTCTCGAGCAGGTGCATCATCTATTTTGGTTATACTCCTCTTTATTGGTTGATTAGTCGGACTATCTGCTCGATGGTGACTTGTGAGGGGGGAATTTATCTTTTAGCCTTCAATCCTTTGCCTTCTCAAAACCCCAGGTCATCGGGGACGTCTCCCCTGGGTCTTACCTCCCTAAACAAAAAGAACCTTCCTATCGAGGTGACATTATGTGGGATTGGTTCAGTTACGCCAGTTTGTCTCTTTACATCTGTCTTTTATCCTAACTACAAACTGTGCGATAACAGACCCCAAAGGTACCCCAGACACTCTTAGTTTGGAAATATTAGTTACCCTTGAAACCTTTACTGCTAATTTCCAAGAAGAAGGGGAACAAATCATTGGCCAACAAAATGCTAAGGGGAAAGATCTTGATGAGGTTTTCCAATCCCACAAGGAAGAGCAAAGCATTACTAAAGACACAGTTGAGGAGCTGGAACCTGAACAAGATGATGAAGTATCGATATGTGCTCCTCCCTCTGATAAATCCATACACGAGACTTTTCCCCCTACACAAGAGGAAGAGAATGAGGTTAGTCACTTTCCTTTTCAGGATCTTGATAATGCCTTGTTTTATGATTCAAAGAAGGAAGAAGAAATGGAATACACAGGCAAGGTAGATCTTCCTTGTTGTACAGTCGAAGATGAAGGGGAAACTCATGAGGATGAAACAATGATGCATGTTGAAGACACCCAAGTCCTCAAAGCTCCTGCACAAGAAGAAACAAACACAGTAAGTTACCTTCCTTTCCAAAATTTTGATGATTCTTTACTTTATGATTTGGGAAGTGAAGAGGCGATGGATGAGCCCTTAAATGTTTTGAATCCTTCATGTTATGATACAGATAGTGACATAGTTGATATTGATGAGTTCATACGTGTTAGAAGGCATAATTGGGATGCGATCGGTTCTAATGAGGATCCCATTTATGACACTAAGGTTCATTCTCAGAGGTTGCCTTTGCAACTATCATATGAGGTTTCTAATTTTGACAGTTGGCAACTAGGAAATGATATAATTACAGATACTTTTCAAACACCTGGGATTGACCTAGTTCTATATTCTCCTGATGATTTTCGGTCATACCTTGAGGATTTTGACGATTATTCCTCTGAGCACTTGGATTTATTCCATGAAGAAGATATACAACATTTATCCTGGGAAACCCTCATGGGGGAGAAAACCCAGCAAAAACTTCCTTAATATAGATAGCCAGTACAATGCCAAGACAATAAACCAAACACTAGAGAATATCCTCCACTGAGCAATGCGCCTCTCTCTCTTCCTTCTTTCGGCAACTGGCAACTGCAACTTCTTTCAAAATTGCGCACTAGATGAGTGAACTGAGTGAGTGATCAAATGAGGCACTGGCCTCCTTTATTTATACAAACTGGCAGGTGCTGGAAAGGTGTCTCTTCACTGGGCTAGGCCGACTTATCTTCTGAGTGGTTAAAACCACTTTAAATGGCCTGGGGGCCGACTTCTCAATTTTCATAATATATTTAGAGTTTGACCAATCCGCAAAAGGGGATTTGGTCAATTACAATGCCCGACATGATCAATCCACAAAAGGGGATTGATCTAATGAATAATAACTCGATAATAACTAGAATACTCTTTACAGTTACAATATTTCAACAAGAGGACTCCCCTTTGAAGTAATTTTTCACATGAGCCACTTGGTGTCCAAAGGGACACCCTTTTGTAACGTATTTCTAACCCTTCTCCTTTTCTTTCAGTTTTGTATTATTTCATTACATTGTATAGTTATGTTGTTTATATTCTTCATTGTATCATAATTTCATTTATGTGATTATTGTTTATAGCATTTCATTTGTTTGATTATTGTTCTTATACATGTATTTATGTTGGATATGGGTGAGCATTTTGGTTTTGTAGATTCTGAAGTTCTCGTATGCTCTCCTTCAAAAAGATCGAACACACATCCCCATGTGGAGCCAAATGTTGACCACCTATTTCAACTAGGGTCAACTCCATGTTCCATGAAGATATGTACCTAGTGGTACAACCATTTTGACAAATTTTTGTTCAACAGGGCAAATTTTGCCCCCAACACGCTTTTTTATGTAATCGAAATTTCCACTCCCCTGCATGGGATAATGTTGTAATATGTTAGCATGAGTCAATTTTTGTCTAGTTACCTAGGACTTTATCATTAGGGAAGTCCTTTCATCGAGTGTTTTTTTTCCTCAGGTAATTAACCTTGCTTACCTGCGATTTTAATTATCCTTGAGTTTTTCACTCACAAGTAATTTTCCAAAGTGGTGAAAGGCGTTCTAATGATCGAGCCTAAGGGGTAGCTAAGGTCTATGAGTGTTGTAAATGACCATGCCAGACATTTCCTAGAGTCTTGCGGAATTTCGTTAAGTTTTGATAGGATTTTTTAAATAATTAAATTTCCAACAAACTAGGGATTTTTAATTATTTTTTATGTAAAATGTAAAAAAGTGGTCCTTGGGGACTTTGTATAGGGGTATGAGTACTCAAATCAAATGGTTCATGAACCTCTACACCCTTGGACCAAGTCTCAGCTCATTTGGACAAGTTTTGCTAGGCCATTGTCCATGAGGAGTCCAAGTCAGTCAAAAATCAGCGTGTAATTGGCTTAATTAAAATAGCCAAATTTTGTAAAAGTCACTAAAGTGAATAACGAATAATGAGAGAGGGTGCCCCTCTTTCCCTTTTTATTCTTTTGTTGACCCTTTTTTGCCATTTTTACCCTTTTAATAAGTTAAGTGACTTTTCATTATCTCAATAGTCACTTAGGCGCCTTTTTATTAGTTACTCAATGTCACTTTTAAAAATAATTTACTTTTTCCTCCTTGTGACATTAAATAATTAGTTAATTCCCTTTTTCCCCACTGACTATAGCCTACGGGAATCACTTAGTCTATTCCATCAATCTACCGGAGAGCTCATTTGGAAAGGGACATTATAGGATACAACTGAGGGCAGGGGCTAAAGCATCTCCAAAGGTTGATACATCTGAACTAACTTAGTTATCAGCTAATTAAAGATGAAAATAAAGAGAAGAATGTAATTAAAATGGAATGACTGCATGCTTATTTTTGAACTCCATGAAAACCAATTTTGTAGGGCCTAGAGTTTGACACCACCTCCACCTTGAAGGAGTTCCTGTGTAAGGTCTGACTATCAAATAATTCTTGTGTACCTGTTGAGCCGCCGGAGAAAGCATGCAGTCATAAAAGAAATGCCAATCCTCTCCATATAATTCCCATCCTCCAATATCAAAATCATTGTCCGAGCACACATGTGCACTGCACATAATAGAGGAGATTAGAAGCTTGATTACTTACCTTGAAAGGACATTTCTACTTGTATACTCTTTTGCATATTCATATCATGTAACAGAGGTCCAACAGTTTCTCGTGTTGTTTTCTCTTTCAGGATAAGAAAGACTGGATATGATAGCAATCTTCCACTACACATCTAAAGTACAATGGGGACCTGAAATACAGCTGATGCCAATTTGCTTGCCAAGTCATATTGTCTAGTTGTCTATGTAAGTTTCCAGTTACAATAACATAGTTAACTACCTATATCAAATACAAGATACTTATTCTCCTACTTCATGCTCAATAAAAACATGATAAAGCCTCACCTAAAGAACTTTTGGGTAAATATGAGTTGTGTTGCAGGGTCATAAGTGCACATTCCATCAGGCCATCTTGGAGTTGGGATCAAGATAAACTGAAGCTTGTGACCTGAAAGGCATACACAGAGAAAAACCATAGGTGTTTGATTTATCTTTTTAGAAATCATTCAGATTTTTCATTTTTGTTTAATATATCTACCATGTATGACAGACAGCATGTAGACAGTGTTCCATTTATATTATGTCAAGACAGAACATTGTGGTAATGGTTGCTGTATACAAAACAAGTTAAGATTCAGAAAAGATACTTGCCTCCACCCAAATCCAAACTATCACCAGCCCGCACAATTTTCAGGGAAAATACATCCTTTAGATTTTCAGGAATGGATACTGATAACAACTGTGCAGCAGGATTTGAACAATAAACATCCAGGGGTAATGCTGACGAGCAATTTCATAACATAAAATGGTCAGTACAATCACATTAAGACATCTATAAAAGGCAACTGTAGTCCAGATATATTAGAAAAACTCATAATAGAAAACTTCAAGATGCTACAAGAACCTTTTAAGTTTTGATCACCTGCAACAAATAAAGAATGCATAATAGTCCAGTAGAAAGTAGTCTACAGGTCTACAGTTGTGTCTCCATAATTTCTGTGATTAACTGGAGCTGCATTTATAAACTATGTAGCATTTCTACCTTTATGTTTCTCATTAAGGTCTCTTTGTGGCTGGATTTCCTAAGTACGTTTTTATTGACTTTCAGCATAAGTTAAAGATTAAACTGCTCTTTACTTTGAAGAAATATCTTCATGCAGACACTTTTTGATAGTGTTACTTTCCTTAACCACACTAGGGCTATAGCTGATATGAGAAGTGTTATCACACAATATTGCACCCAAGTGAAAATCCTTCATAATGTACAAAATGAGTGGAACATTAAAAGTGTTACCACTTGTTAGCATCGGAAGTCACTCCTAGATTGCTTGCAGGAGCAGAGCCCGACACCCATCAGTTTTATGTCACGATTTGTTTATAAAGGATGATCAAATGGAGATAATGGCTCGAGGAGGTATCACTCTAACTCAGGGACTGGGTCTGGTACGTAAAGAACAAAGGAGGTCTGGAATCCTAACTTCAGCCAGTGGGTTGATTAAAAGATGGGCAGGTGGAAAACTTAGGAGAAAATGAACAAACAGTTCTGGGCAACAAGCTTGCAGCGGTTTGTAGAGGGAAAACTCTGAAAGAAGGATCCTCCTGGTTCAGGGCTTCAAGAAACTGAATAGAAAACTTGACTAGATCCTCCAATTCCAAGTCATTCAGCGTTAAGGAAATCACAGGAAACGATTAGAGACTCCGTAACTATTACAGTGATCCATTACAACATCATCCTATAACAGCTACAACTCGACTGGATCCTCCAATTCCGAGCTGCTCTAACACAGTGCAAACAAAGACATGAAAGGAACTGGCATTCATAAGGCAAGAAGTCTCAAAAGTTCATACATCACCAGAATAACAGTGCTTCATTAAAACTTTACAACCGGGAGCTCTGTTCAACCATCGATGCTTACAAAAATACAAGAACTGAGTCTATATACTCAGGGAAATTCACCTCATAGAGGCGCACCCAGTCATCCAAGGCTCGGTGTCTTTTCAGTCAAAATCGTACTGATATCTTCTTTTAAGCGCCATCTTAACTACGCATGGCTCCTGTAAGGAGAGTAGCTGAGCCATTAAGTGTCGGGCTAGCGTGTGCAGACATCTTTGTTGAATCGAGGTCTTCGGCATGGCCTCTTTGAGAAAATCGATACACAAGACCTCCTCGGGCAGACGGCTTGCCAGAACCTCCATTCCCTCACTTAATGAATGAGAGAAAGTCTCAACCACCCGCGCCTGTCATCATTTACTCCAAGCGAGAAACAGTAAGGAGATCAGATCTGATGGCGCCTGGAGGTCGCGATGATCCCCTCTGCAACTAAACTCGGCGCCTCGGGCCTTCTTTATGCAGCTCCTTCCTCTCCCCAAGTGACCACGCGCTGTGACCATACGCTTTCGGCGCATCGCGAATATGAAAGGGCTAACCTTTGTTGATTGTAATCGCGATGAGCAATATGCCGAGAAGGCTCAATCGCACACCACGTGTCCCTCAGAGATCTGACGGCTCTTACTTCTCCCGATACCTTTGTGGGCCCGAGATCTGAATGCCCTCGGCACTTCACGTCTCGCGGCTGGGGGGAGTTAATCCTTCTGCTTCAAAGTTGCGAGGGGCGAGGAGGCGAGGAGCCTAATCGCGCGACAGGTGTCCGCTTCAGATGGACGGCTGAGATCTTCTCGGCAATACTGTGGGCCCGGGCTCTGGACGCCTTCGGCACTTCGTGACTCGCAGCTGGGGGGAGTTAATCCTTCTTCTTTAAAGCTGCGAGGGGCGAGGAGGCGATGGAGCCCAATCGCGCACCACGTGTCCCTCTTTGATGGACAACTGAGATCTTCTCGGCAATACATAAGCGTTATCCATTGCGCTAATCCTGGAGCAACTCTGCTAACCGCGATTACCCGCCGATCGTTGATCTGCTCTATACATGGATCCTGGCCATTGACGACATACGTTGCCCGCTTACTTGATTGGAACTCGAAAGACGAGACTTTTCCATGCTGCACTCAGGCGCTTCTCGTGTAACTTGCAGACCCGAATACTCTCAAGCTCAAGACAAGAATTATCGCTAACACCACTGTCACCTAGGCAATAACTTCTCTCATTTTAGTGAAGGATAAATCAAACACAATGGAGGCTTCCCTGGTAGCTTCAAGGATTCCTAAGGCAAGACACAATCAAGTCTAAAGTCTCCTATATTGATACCCAATTTACCACCAATTAGATATATTAAGCAAGTTATGGATTAGGTGGTTATTCAAGGTAAATTCCATATTTGAGTTTAATATGCCTTAAGACTAAGTTGGGGGGGGGGGGACGGCGGGGTTATCAAGTTATTATTCAATGCAAAACAATCCCCAAAAAAGACAAATTTGAAAATTACTTATGGATGTTATAAAACTTGTATAAAAGACAAGTAAATTGCAGCATAAGACAAGTTATAACAGCTATACAATTCAGCCCCTTAAAGAGATTATAAACAAGTAAAAGTTAGGGCTAAAACAATGGATAAAATTAGGGTTTAAGTGACTTATTAATTCTGAAAATTTAAGAGCATATAACAGCAAATAAAACTAAGACATCTAGATCTAAAATTGCTGCAATGCAAACCAGCTACGATGATTTTCGAAGAGAGATAATTTTAGGTCAAAAGATGAAAGAAAACCTTAAAATTTTATGTCAAAAATATTCAAGAAAAACTCTAGACATCTAGGGTTTTTGATGGTTGAAAATTAAATTTAAGCTAAAAAAACCCTAGATTTACCCTAAAACAAAGATAAAAATTGAAGTTTTGAATTTTAGATTGACTAGACGGGAGAAGATTGGTACCTACTATATTTTTTTGGGCATATGGGGTTAATTAAGGACTCTGTTAAGGGGATGTAAGTATCTCTAGGGTTGTCCACTACAAACCCTAGAAGATTCTCCTAGTGCCTTACAATAGTTCAACACGATTCAAGGGAAGATACTCCACTAGTAAACTTCTAAGAGCTTTGAAAAGAGGGATTTATTCAAGAAAAATATAAAGAGAATGCACAACCACCACTAGAGAAGCACAATTACACATAATTATTCATAAACAAAATCTGCAAGATAAAGTGAGACCACTTACTTGAGAAATCTTTCAATCTTCAAAACCCTAGCAATGAGCATCCATAAAATTGTAAAGCAATCCACAAAAACACCTCTACAACAAGTCGCTCTAATTATCCATCCATAGCAATTTTTAGAGAAGAGAAATAGTAGACAAGTAGAAGTAGTTTTCCACAAAATAGCCTCCAAAATGAAAATGCAATGCTAAAACACCAAAACGTCACCCTAGAACATGATACATGTAAATGTAGATGCCAAAGTGAGGGTGCGCCATCTCCTCGAAGGGTGTTGTTGTCGTCCTAATACACACTTGCAAACGTGAGCTAAGTCTTGCTCACTTAGTGTGTCCTTGGAGGCACAATGCCTAGGTTCAAAGCCCACGTTGTCACTTTGACTTGAACCTCTTCCGTCTAGGCTTACTCCTAGGGAGGCCAAGGGGGGTAGACCCTAGTTACTAGATGAATTATTAGATGAATTCTAGGAGTTAATTTTAATTTATTAAAGGTGAGGGGAAGCTAGCCTATATGACAAGCAACAACGCAAATGCAAATCTTTAAATGAGAGTCAAACCTTTCCCTAAGTCAACTATGACTAGTGCCTAAGGTTGGGCAAGGGGTCAATTAGATTATCAACAAAGAATTAAATACAATTAATACAAGATATAAACAATGCTATAAGAGATATTATTACAAAACGAAAGATACAAATTGAATATACAAGATAGCTTAAAATGAA
>ML857818.1:12085-30666 GCA_009831015.1 Picea engelmannii
TGAAGCCCCTGAATCTACTACCCAAGACTCAGAAATATTATCTACAGAAAGAATCAAAGCATCTTGTAACACATCACTTGTTACATTTGCTTCCTGATTTCTCTCATGTTGTCCATCTCTTTGTTTCTTTGGAGCTCTGCAGTATTTCTTCAGATGTCCTCTCTTCCCACAATTCTAGCACTCTATCTTTCCAAGTCTGGATTTGGATCTGCCCTTCCTAGAATTCCCACGGTTCCTTGAGCCCTTTCCTCTATCCTTTTGTCTTCCCCTGTTCTCCATGTTCAACGCATTACCTGATGTCTCACCTGTGCTTTTCCATCACATTTCCTCACTAAGGATAACACCAACAACATCATCAAATTTTAAAGTATTTGAACCAGAGACGGAGTTACTTACAACCATGACCAAGCCATTCCATCTTTTTGGCAATGAGCACAAGATTAGAAGAGCCCTAACCTCATCATCAAAGTCCACTTTTACATAACTTAGTTGGTTAATAACCATATTAAATTCATTTAAATGATCTGCAACAGACCCACCTTCTGACATCTTCATATTAAATAATCTCTTCATTAGAAATACCTTATTGGACGTCGAGGGTTTTTCATACAATTTGGCCAACGCGTCCATCAAACCCTTCTTTGTCTTTTATTTCAAGATATTGAAAGCCACCGACATTGCCAGGCTCAGTTGTATCGTTCCTAGAGCCTTTCTGTCAAGAATCTCCCATTCTTCGTCCTTCATGGTCGTCGGCTTCTTTGCTACTCCACTCAATGGTAGGAATAGATCCTTCTGATATAAATAATATTCCATCTGCATCTTCCATAATTGGTAGTTTTGGCCATTAAATTTATCGACCCTAAACTTTCAATCTTCCGACATTGCTCCCACTCGAACCAGGAACCCTCTTTTCTTGCGAGTTACCTTATGCTCGGATACCAGTTGTTAGAAAAACAGGACTGTGGAGCAATAAAATAAAACAAATGCAAAAACAAAAAATAGAAGATACATAATACAAGAGAGACACAGATTTACATGGTTCACCTAGTGTGGGCGACGTCCACCAGAGAAATTGTCAGGTCCTTTCTTTATTATTATCCAGCAAAATGAAGGGATACAACCTACAGAAAAACCCGTTGTAAATTCCTCTTCTTTCTCTCACAGTCTCGTCTCTCAGAATACAATACTCACCAACATCTATAGTCATAATACATTTCCCTCATAAAAGAGGGTTACCTTCTAGGGAAAAAAAACCCTAACATAATCTCTATCGTTAGATCTACGACCTTATAATGAACGGTCCATATTTACAATGAAATTACAATATACTTTTACAAGGTAATTTTTTCTTCGGGGGCTTCACCCCCGAACCCCCGCTTGCCCCCAGACCCCCCAGCCGAGGGGATAGCCCCCCTGGACCTCGCAGAGGGGGTACACCCCCTATGCACTCCCCCACGTGGAAGAGTGTACATACTTCTAGGGTGTAAATACTTCATGGGGTATAAACAGGGTTGAAAGTAAAAGACCTCTAAATCAGGAAGATAATCACGCTCCACAACCAACAGTTCTAGCGATCCTAATGATGAGGCCTCGTCGAGTGCACATATTTATATGTTTAATGGGATCAATTTGACCACTCTCTCTAATACATGGGACTCATCGGGTAACCCTGACAAAGGAAAAAGACACTAACGACACAGGTACTTTACTAGATCCATCATCATCCTTCGTTAGTCTTCCATCAGTTAATCCTCCATCTGGACCACTCCAGATTGAGAAACCCATGTTCAACTCTATCTTATGCCCTCCTAAGAGCACTATCCACAAAGCCACCTTTAATCTTAGTTCAAGTGTTTCCCAGAACTACAACATTGTTGAAGATTTGGCTCAAGCACCATGCACTATGTCTGCATTAGATGTTCTACAGCACTACCCCAGTCAACGTAGAATGCTCTTAGCTTCTCTTGGAATTGTTGATCCTGAGTCATCCAACCATATCATGTTTAACCTGGACAATTATGCATCTCGACTCTCCCACCAACTTGCTTTCCAAGTTGATGTTGTTGTTCACAATCAACAAATCCACCTAACTATTCTGGATGAGGGAGCCTCGACTTGTGTTATGTCTTTGGCATGTTGGAAAGGTTTAAAATCACCAGAACTCAACAAATCCCCAACGATGTTACGCGCCTTCGATGGGCGAGGTTTTCATCCCCATGGGATTTTACAGTCCCTACCCATCCAATTGGGTGGCAAAACAGTTACTGTTGATGTCGAGGTGATCGATGCTCCCCTCAATTACAACTTGTTACTTGGAAGAAGTTGGTTTTATGCTATGACTGTCATTGCCTCATCCATTTTTTGATGTGTCCAATTTCCTCATCAGGGAAAAATTGTCACTGTTGATCAACTAGATTTCTGCACGATCGATGCCCACGCTCTCGCTACCAACAATATCCCTTTCTTGGGAGACCATAAGATCACGTATGAAAGTGTTGGTGTTGGCTTACTGAAATAATCTATCCCCATGGCTACCTTCCCTACACCACTTCCACCAACTACACATCATATTTCCATCGTCGATATGATTTCGACCATAGCTTATCAATCTTTGGCATCATTTGACCCTTGGATTGTACCTTATCCATTGGAATTCAATGCACTAGGTGACACTGTGCCACTTAGTCCAGCCAAAACATCATACATTTCTATCATATCCGCTTCTCCCTCATCGAATGACCAACATCTATTGGCACCTGACAGTTCCTCGATACAATCACGGTTGAGGTCCTTGTCGTCTACAATCGACTGGATTTCCCCAATTTTTCCTTTTGATGAATCTATTCTGGAAATTTTTTGCATTGATAAGTTACCTCGGGATAATAACCGTCACAGATCCTCTTTTCTTCCCCCTTGTGGAGAAATTCGGGCAGATATACAGTCTATCTCCCCTCCTGGTGTTGATTTTTCATCACCTCCCATGATTTCAACTTCCGACGATTTGGATCCGGTAGTGGACATGCTGATTTCTTTGGTAGGATTATTGGAGCCTGATCTCCTTACTCCTATCGCGACCCTTGACATGTGGTCCTTCCTGAGTGATTATCTTCCATCCAATGAAGATCTCCTGGAGGCCATGACTGAGTTTTGTCCCTTGACATGGTATCCTTCCAGAGCGGTATTCTCTTGCAAGCCATGATCAAGAAGAAACCATGAGCATGGTTTCTCTTCTCTGTAGCAAGCTCGTTAAAAAATGAAATAGAGGTCCTAGGCATAGTTATTTTCCTGTCTCAAGCTCATTAAAAAATGAAACAATCATCTCTCTTGAACCTTCTTTTTATCCACCCTTCTCTTTTTTCTCATCTCCTTGAGCAATTGGTGCCAAACTCAGAGTCGGTGAATGAATTGAATCTTGGAGGGCATGTCTCCAGCCTTAAGCCACTAGCTTTCAAGCTGGGGGCATACCAAGCTTAATCTTTTTTCTTTCTCGTACTCGTAAATACATGAGAATACATACGGGTAGACTTTTATCTCTTTTTCGGACCTTTATGGATACACGAAAAAGGAACCCCCTGGAGTCTCCTTTAAGCTCTTTTCAGACTCTCTAAACATGAAAAGATTGTCGAGTAATCTTGCTTCCTTTCCCACTCATTAAAAGTTTTGAAAGGGCGTCTTTTGAGTGATAATTTATCTCCTTTTCAGCCTCGTGAGACTAACATTATGAAAAAGGGCAACATTGGAGTCACCTTTAAGTTCTTTTCAGACTCTCTAAACATGAAAATATTGTCAAGCGACCTTGTTCTCTTCACACTCGTTAAAGTATTTGAATAAAATGTCTGTTGCGCAGTAGATTATCTCTTTTTTGGTCTCATCAGACTACTTGAACAAAAAGGAACTGAGAGAGTTCTCTTTTAAGTGTTTTTCCCGACTCTATAATCATGAAAAACCTTTGAGTTTTATTTCTTTGGACTCATTAAACAAACATTGACAGGCCCATACGGGACCAAACTCTTACTTCTTCTAGTTTGTTAAAAATGAAGAGGGACTTACCGAAGGTGAGTCATATCGAGCATGTGTTACCCTCCTCGACCTCCTTAAATCAAAAAGAGGTACTCATCTATCTGGATGGGGGAAAAAATTGAAAGAAGCAAGCCAGGCAGTTTTTGAGAACATTACCAAGTAACTATTAGAGTCTCCCTTGAACACGACACTTTCTCTTTGCGCACATCTTAATCTGTACCTCTACATTGAACCAATCCTCTGATTTTTTCTTACTCCTTTGGGTCACTCGACGAAATTCATAGTATCCACTGCATCATCATTTTTTGGTCCATGTCATGTTTCTGCTGTTGTGTCTCAGTGTTCAAGGGAAGTATCCGCCTTGAGAGTCAGCCATCACAAATATCTTGTTTCAATACCCATGTCAGTCCATGTTCATTTGATCTACCAATTACGTCTCTATGTTTGTTTTGTGTTGTTGATGGGGGATACATCAAGGCCCTCCTTCGATGATTCTATTCCTGTCGACTTCAACACATTCTCCAGGAACTAGACTTAGAAACTAATTAGTACTTTGGGACCTGCATGCCTCAATGGTAGGCCTCCTCACGTCCGATAGAGGGTTTACATCATTGACCTCTGATCGAATGATTCCATTGATGTTCGACTTCAACCCATCCATTCACATTCATTGGAATGTACTAGAGTACCTTGGGAATCATTGACATTAATGGTGATCTCCCTCGCACTTGTTAACGGTTTACATCATTGACCGGTAATCAAGTGGTTTCTGCCATGTTCAACATTAGGACATCTATTCACATGGTTATATTCGTACTACATCGATATCGGTAAGAATACCCTGGGTTGAGTCGTCACTCTTATATGTAATTTTCCCAGGTTGCGAAGCAGTTTTTTTTTAACAATGACACATATACTGTTACATAGATCCACTTTGTATTGGTCATGGCTATGTCTTGTCATCTCGTAGATCCACTGTGTATTCTTCGTGGCTATGATCAGTTCAGGTCATAAGAGTATCCACTTTGTTGCGCCGAACTTATAGATCTAATAAATCTCAGAGCTAAATTATGATTAAGCGAACCTTGATTATGATCTTCAATTACGGATTTTCTCACGATCTAAAATTATTAGCTATATCTGCTATGACTAAGATTAAAATTTCAGAATTTTGAAAGGGTTGATTGGATCTTCCTATCAGACTCTTTCTAGATTGCATAATAACCTACTCAAGATCGCAAAAGTAATTGTTGGATCGACCTTGACTTCCTAGTCGAAATATAAATACCAATAAAGTTTGAATGCCAAAGAATCATAGATATGGACGGATTCACCAAATTTGTCGATCCTAATTTTCTCACACCAGCTGTAAGGGACACGGGATAACGTGGCAACCCTAAATTGAAAGGAATTACAGCTGCCTTAACTGTAAGGAATGTCAATCATCGCAAACCACGGGATCTCATTAACTAACGTGGCAACCCTAAATTGAACGTGGCAACTCTTAACTAAAAGGAATTACAGCTGCTGTAAAGAATGCCAAACATTGAAACCCTTCACATCCATAAACGTTTGGTCCCTGGTAATTACCATAACGTGGCAATGAGGTTGATTATACAAATTAATTATTAAACGTGGCAATCAATGGGTAGGGCAGTAATTTTTTAATCAGATTAAGTAAATGTGAAAAAGTAAACAAGGAAACCGACGCATTCATAAATGCAAGGAAGTTAAGAACATTAAATCCTATTCATTTATTTGAGTGAACGACGAAGAATATGCCAACATCTTTCATTGTAGACCATAATATTAGAATTTGTGATTAAAAGACTCATTAAACCATCAATTCCCATAGGGGACGCCTATCAGCGTAATTAGTTAAGAAAAGTGAAAAATGAATAAGACTTATATCAACCATTTTTTAATTAGTTAAGAAAAGTGAAAAATGAAGGAGACTTATATAAACTTTTATATCAAAATTTTTGTAATGTGGTTGTGCAGTCTATTAGGAGCGGATGCGTCAGTTTAGATCGGACACGATGACTATAATGACTACTATAAAGGCCACTATAATGACTATTGTTTTCCATTTTCAATTAGTCGATAAAATATTTCAGGTTAATTAGATCGTCGATCAAATACGATTTAGTGGGGTCATTCATTTTATTTTTCTGATATCGAAATGGGGTGGCAAGGGGAAAGACGATCGGAACGACAGAGTAGAAGTAGAAATGAGAATTTTCCAAGAAGATCAAATCCCTCTTCCTTACTATCCAACATTAGTGTAACCCAATCAGTAGTGTAACCCAATCAGACGAACAAATTCAAGATACTAATTAAAAAAAATATACACTTAAGAATTAATAATGTTTTCATTATAAAAAAATTTAAGGTAGTTAGTTTGCAAAAATTTTGGTGCATTCATTTATATCCATTTCAACTTTTTTGTGTTTGATAAATGATCTAATATTCCAATAAATGATCTAAGACGTGTCATTTGTGCGAAATTTGCTTACACTTCTCTGAATCTCTTTGATCTGAAAGGGTAGTTAGTAAGAGAAATTTTTTGCATTGAATCATCATTCGCATACAAACGACAAAGATAAATTTTATTGATTGGTTGGTATATTAGAAGGTGTTTTTGAAAATGTTTTAGCATTTCATTGTATTCGATTGAGAACAAAATTGATTGAGGACGTTCCATATTAGCATTTGATAGTGAAAACGACTCTTTCTCCTTCCCTTAAATAGGCGTTCATTGAAAAGAAATGATTTCTTATCATATTTTATACATATTTTTGGGAATTGAGTCATCATTCCATTAGTTTCACTTTCGTACACCCTTTGAGTAAAGAACAGTTGTGAAACAAACGCTAATTAAAAATTATCTAGAACATTTTTGTTTTTAGGATCTTCCACCAACAGTAGACTAGGGTTAGCACTTTGGATTAGGCTGTGAGTACAACTCTCCAAAGTTTTCAAAACAAACATTAGCATCCTGAGCTAGGGAGAGTCAAATCCAATTGTCATATTGGTTATCTGGGATCCCCCTCTGACACAAGGGTTACGCAGGAGGTCGCATTTGGGTGAATTACATAGATTATCCCTCTGTGGTTCAACTATTTGTAGTGGTCATATCGTATATTGGGGGTCACTTGAAGGTATACCCACGATTATGTGTGGGAGCCTCTTGGGTTGATTTCAGACTTGTTATCTTGCTCATACGTTTTGGATCGGACTGTCGACTGTACCCACCCAGGGACTCACTGCGAATTGGTGTCTTTAGTTGCCATAATATTTAGGTACGTACACAAGGTGACAGTGAAGGGAAGTCTCATTTTACCTGGAACAGACATTGGTCAAAATCACTCGAGCTCCTTGGAGGGTAAATCCACAATTATTGCGTGGAAGCTTGCACCAAGGTGAAAGTCCGTTGTACAAAAGAATTATGCCACTCATGATTTGGAGCTGGTAGCAATCATCCACGCTTTGAGGAAATGTAGACATTACCTCATGGGAAAGAGATTCGAATTGAGAATAGACCACAACGATATGAAATATTTGTTTGATCAACCAACCTTAAATGCTAGACAAAGAACATGGTTGGAGTTTCTATGTGAATACGACCTTGATATCAAGCATATCAAAGGGAAGGAAAATAAGGTGGTTGATGCACTCAGCAGAAAGGTGCACAACTTACATGCTTCAGCCATTAGCATGTATAGGACTGATATCAAGGGTAGAATTTTGGAAGATGAAAATGTTGATTTGCAGTACAGAGATTTAGTAGCAAAGCTACAACAACGTGAGAGACCAAAGAAAGAGGAAAATTACACCTTGGAAGCTGATGGAATACTTTTGTACAAAAACAGAGTGTATATACCCAATGTCCAAGATTTGAAACTTGCCATTCTAAGATAAATGCATAACGTGACGTATGTTGGACATCCTAGATATCAGAAGATTGTGGCAGTAGTCAAGAGCCATTACTTTTGGCCGAGTATGAAGAGAGAGATAGATGAATACATCGCCAGACGTATGGAGTGCCAGAAGGTTAAGGCTAAGAATAGGCACCCAACAGGGTTGTTGCAGCCTTTACCCATTCCTGAGTGGAAGTGGGAAGTGGTAACCATGGATTTTATTACAGGATTGCCTAGAACAAGCAAGTAGCATGATTCGATCATGGTAGTGGTGGAAAATCTTACAAAAGTTGCCCATTTTATTCCACTAAAAACTACTCACAAGGAAACATATGTTGCTGACATCTTCTTAAAAGAAGTGGCATGCTTGCATGGAATTCCTAAAACGATTGTGTCTGATAGGGACCCAAAATTCACTTTGAATTTCTGGAAAGGATTGTTCAAAGGATTCAGAACGAATCTGAACTTTAGTACAGTGTATCATCCTGAGTCTGATGGATAGACAGAGAGGGTGAATAGAGTAATAGAATACATGATGAGAATGTATGTGATGGACAAACCAGCAAGATGGGAAGACTACCTGCATTTGGTAGAATTCTCCTACAATAATGGGTATCATGCATCCTTGAAGATGAGTCCATTTGAATCACTTTATGGAAGAAAGTGCAACACTCCAGTGAGTTGGGATAATCCAACTGACAAAGAGGTAGTTGGGCCAGAGTTGCTCAAAGAGATGGAATATCAGATGATAAAAATTAAACAGAATTTGAAAGCTGCCCAGGATAGGCAGAAAAGTTATGTTGATAAGAACAGAACCCATCGAGAATTCAAAGTGGGTGATAATGTTTTCCTAAAAGTGAAAACTAATAGGAGTTCCCTGAAGTTGGGAAGTTGAGCCAAGTTGGCAGCAAGTTTTTGTGGGCCATTTGAAATCCTGGAAAGGATTGGGCCAGTTGTATACATGCTTGCATTACCTGCATCTATGACTGTACATAATGTGTTTCATGTTTCATTACTTAAGAAATATATACTTGATGCTAATCATGTTATTGAATGGAATGTGGTTCAGGTGGAACCAGAAGGTGTCCTGCAAGTGCATCATGTATGCATATTGGACAGGAAAAACAAATAGCTCTGGAATCAATCTATAGGGCTTGTAAAGGTCCAGTGGACCTGGTACATTTCTGAGGACGCGACATGGGAGCATGAAGATGTTATGCAAGCAAAGTACCAACATCTTTTTGAAAATTTTGTAAAACTTGCAGAAGTTGTGTTAAGTTGCACTGAGGACAGTGCAGAAATAAGGGGGGGGGGGGTGGGATTGTAATGTCCCCAAGGTCAAGCCCTGTTGTAAATCTTGTTTATGAAATGAATTGTAAATATGTTTTTATAGGCTAGTGAGACAAGTTTATATAAGTTGGTGTCTTATGTGATTGTTAGGCCAGAGAGCCTAAGGGTTGAAGGCCAAGAGTTTGATTTTGTACATGTATCAATGCAGAACATTAATAAAATATATACACTACCGTGTCCAGACTGACCACGTTGAATGAGTGATGGGGGACCAATATTTCATAGAGTGGGCAATGGATTAGGGGTTGGAAGGTGGGAAAAGGGACTAAGTGTTGAGCCTAGGGGCTTAGGTCCTTGGGAATAATATTTTGATATTATTCCAAAGGACCATATGAATTATATGTTTTTATCCTAAGTTCTTTTGGAATGACATGTGACTTCCAAATGGTGGGAGGAATGCACGTTGATGGAAGGCATGTAGTTTCATGGGTGACAAGTGTCAACCCAAGCCCATGCAAATAAAATGGCTGAGATGAGCCGTGGTGGGGGAGGCTCCTCCATTCTACCAAACTATCTGAGCGTGAACCCATCTGACCTCTGCAAGAGACCTCGTGCAATTTTGAAACCATGGGGGAATAGCCTATGTTGATTTCAGGAAATCCGAGACATCCTTTGTCTTAATAGATTGAGCATGTGTGTGGAATCTATGTCCCAAATCCATAACCATGAGACCATCCTGTCATTGTTGAGCCTGTTGGAAAGCTCGTGTCTATTTTCCCCGTTCGTTGTTGCGGCCACGTAGTGCTAGACTGCGTGTGGCTTGTTGGCCAGTTTGTACAACACTCTCTCTAGGTGAGAGAGGTGATTGAAGTTGGAATAACAAGTTACTTGGCCTGTGAGTGATTCTCTCCAGGTGAGAGAGTGTGAAGAGGAAGGAGAGAGATCCTGGAAGGAACCCTGTAGCTGCCATAGAGCTCAGAGACTTCCAGTCTGGTCTGTTGCTGAAACCCAAGGCAAGGGAGGTTAGCAGTCGAAGGACTGTCTAGGTGACAGAGAAGGTGTATGCTCCTGGGGTGGAACAGGTAGGTGGGGAAGGAGAGTCTATGGGCATTGATTATGAGTGGTTCCTGGGAGAGAATTCCTTCCTTGTGACTGTGTGTTTTCCCTGTAACCTCAACCTAGCCTAGGATTCCTTGCCTTGGGGTGGAGCTTAGTCCCAGCTCGGGGGTGACCTACTGCTGAGCTTGATGAGAAGTTTGGTCTAAGGCTGGGAGGTTCGTGGAAGGCCTGCACCTAGTTGGTGGAATTACCACCATTTCAAAGATAAGTACCAGATGTTGTTTTTTAATTACGTTTATGCATGTCTGTGTATTTATATTTATCATGTATTCTGTTGTGCATACGAATTAATTTTAATGCCATTGATTATTTATAATAGCAGTCATTAGTATGTTTACTCTGAGTTTGAATGTGTTTCATTTTCTTAAATGCATGTCATATATATATAATTAAGTATCAGATCGTTATTCCGCGAAGTAGCGCCTGCCCGGCTGATGAAAAGGGGGCATTACAGTTTGGTATCAGAGCATTACAACTTACAAGTTATGAAAGATGGTGTTACAGTTTAGTATCAGAGTGTTACAACTTACAGGTAATGAAAGAGGTGTTACATGCTCTGCGAGAAACTTTCATTTCTCCTATTGGATCTGTACTCTATCCTCTTCGAACTTGATTTGGAGGTCGTCCTTCTCTTATTGCGCAACTCAGCATTGCTCTGCCATTTCCTCTTGTGCTTGCTTTAGGGCCACTGTGGCCTGTTATTTTTCTTTCTGTACGAGACAAAGGTGAGCTTCGGTCACATCAACTATTTTGAAATTTTGGGAAGGCTCATCTCCCAACTCTGGTTCTTCTAGTGGTGGGGACGTAGTGAACACTATGCGGCTGGAGTGAAGGGATTGTTGTACACTTCTTATCTATGTCTCAATTCTATCATACATGGCTTATTGTTTGGCTTCAATTCTCTACAAAATAACTTCTGAGGTATCTAATACAACTACGATAATGAAGTCGAAGTCATCAACTATGAGCACAGTCTACAACTTCGGCTTACTCGCTTTGGACTTCTTCCGCGACGTAGGTTTTGTGGGGGAAACCTTTATTTTATTGGATGTCTCTGCCTCTTCAAGGGGGTTCCTAGGCAGTGTTACTTTTCCTTGCTTCTACTTGTCTTCTTCTTATTCTTTCTCTTCTTTGTCTACTTTATCGTCTCCTCCTCCGCCAGGTGAATCTAATGCAGTTTCTTCTGATGTGTTGTGTATTTCCTATACATCTTCCTTCCTTTTCTTCCTGCTACTATTGGGTGCATCATACTCTTCGTGAGTAACCATCGAACTTCCAATCAGGTTGGGATCAGATAGTGTTGCCTGGTCGACTAGTATAAGGAACTCTATGGGCCATTCCTTAGTGATTTCTTCCAGGTCCTCCTCTATGATCCTATAGTAGGAATGAAGCTCTTATTTACTTTCATTTGTGCACACTGTAATGTAAATAAAATGTTTATCTGCACGAAACTTCATAAGGGGCATGAACCTGTCCAGGGTATTCAGAGTCATACGAGGGAAAGACTCAATATCCCTCTTTAGCTGCAGGTAGTAGGTATGGAATACTACGTTCGACTGCCATTGTTTCCCCATATCGCTCGAATACTAGAGCGTGGTCAAATTCACAGCTAGTGGATCGAATGTCTAAATTTCAAGGAAAGTTGCACCTTCTGGCATCTCCCAAGCAGTGAATGTGATGAGGATCAGCAGTCAGCTAAAATGGAACTTATAGCCCTGATCTTGAGCTTCATGACAATGCAGTTCTAACTGATTGAGTAGGTAATTGGCCTAGTTCATCTCTAGTCCTTCCACACATTTTTTTGTGAGTTCAACGACAAACCCTGTGACTTGCGTGGGTCTGTTCTCTCGAACTATATTACCAATAATCAACTGGAAAGAAAGGCACACTGTGCCATTCTGAATGGAGGCTACCTTGTAGCCTCACATCCCTTTCTCTACATCGTCATAGGTGTCTTTGATTTTTTGTGTTAGGGCGTGGTCTGCAACCTTCCTTGGATAAAAGTCTTGTGGGTCTGGTCCCTGCATGCTCAATCTGGTGATCCTATGGATCAACAACGAATCGATAGTGACGTGTCTATCTAAACATAGATATCCACCATGGAAGCATGATAGCAAGATCTTAATGCATTCTTTAACCTCCTGGTGCCTTCCAAAATGTGGTATCTTCATCACGTTCAGGACAATGGACCTTGCGATTTCCATAGTCCACGGCTGGGGGATGATATTCGACTTCTTCCCCTTCGTCTTGGTCAAATATTTGTGAGACACAAGCATGCCATAGCTATTGCAGTCTCCTAGGGTATAGTTATTGATATTCAAGGTTGGAATCCTCTCCAACTGTAGTCTGACTGCCTGTATTCCCTTCGGGAGGTACGCAGTGATGACTGTGTAGTTGAAGTCCCTCAGGATACTATCACGACTCACCACATCAGCCAAGGGTGGGATGTAGTCGAGTAGGATGGATGGAATTACATTCACATTCACCAAGTCATCACGATGCTTGGTTCTTTTCTCAGTCGTAGCTCGGGATGGTCCAGATCCACGAGCAATCGAAGGGGAGGCTAGCACTCCTCGCGTCAATGAGGCTTGGATTCCTGCGGACATTACCTTCTCAGCCATGAGGTCTATTAGAATATCTTCAATGAATTTTTCTGCTACACTAATTGTGTCCGACATGCACACTCGAGATCTGATATCTCGGTTCGGTGAACAATATTCAATGTAACAGAATGGATGGCGAGGTATCAATGATAATTGCACAAAATCAACTAGTTCTCTACGGGCTCGAATAATCAAAATTGGCAAAAGTGTTCTCAGTGCAATGCTCAATGGGATAAATATATATTGTCATAATGGTTTCTTTCAATGGGTCGCAAAGCCTTATTCAATGCAATTCCATCCATTATGGCATGGTCCCAATGGTCCAATGGAGAACTTTCAGGCCATAACTGCTTTCCTAACCATTCGGGAGTGTCGATTGAACGGTCAGATTGCCTCCAATGGTCATATTGCTTCATCATGGTGAAGTGTCAATCTATGTTGTACTGATATTCCATCAACATTAAAGTTCTGGAAACCTTTCTTCTGTCAAGTATTCTCTGGAACTTCTTGCAATTTTTCTAACTTAGCTTTCTTCTTGCTGAGCTTTCTAGCCTTTTTCCTATAATCTGAGTTACTGGGTTCCTCTTCTGATTTTGATTCTTATCTTCTCTTCGCATAGTAACTTCGCATTATGGAGGGTATTTCATAGGGTTCAAGGGTAATACGTCTTTTTTTTCTAGGGTAGGTGCTCTACTCTCTTGTACAAACAAGTGTCTCTAGTCTTCTTGTGTCCTTTCAACTTTGACATCCATATCTTTGGTCTTTAGTAGCTTCAACTAGCTCTCTTATTCTTTCAGTAAGTGTGCTATTCTCCTAGCCATGAAATCTCTTAGTTATTTCTTTTTATGTTCTAGATCCTCCTCTTCTTGTTTCCTCCATATTTGATCTTTCTCAATCGAGGTTTTTCCTAGCAAGATAGAAAATGGGGCGTTGTTGTCAACAAACTTAACGATCTCAAATTATTCTTATGTCGAAGTGCCATGAGCACTCATAGATATCTGGGTAATTCTTCCACATAGGGTTATCATGTTTCCTCTAAACTTCCTATTCCTCCTAATGAAGGAACCATAGAAGGCTTTCCCAAAATTTCCCAAGTTCTTTCTGTCATGATATTCACCTATGTTTCCTCATTCAGGACACAGTCTATGTTGAAGTCTCCTATTCTTGTTTCTATGTACTCTTTTTCTTTTAATACCTCTGATAAGTTGATATTTCTATGGTCATTCAAGGTTTCTTTCATCTATAGTAATACAATCTTTGATTCTTTTTGGGGTTCTATCATATCCTTAGTTTCTTGGCATGTCTCATAGTTTTCTTGTTTCATATTCATCTTTTAAACTATAGCAATCATTATAGGACAATCCAAAACTTCATGGTCCATAGGTTTACAGCAAAGACAACTAGGTCTTCTACTAGAGAATTC
Source organism: Picea engelmannii (assembly GCA_009831015.1). Lineage (NCBI taxonomy): Eukaryota > Viridiplantae > Streptophyta > Pinopsida > Pinales > Pinaceae > Picea > Picea engelmannii. Next base: position 26,461 of record ML857818.1, read on the forward strand.
CTTAACAACATATCCCAGTCTTCTGCAACTGTAACAAAGGGTTATTCCTCTCTTTCTCTTAAATGATCCCCAGCCTTTCTTGTACTATGCACTGGGATCACAGTAACTAAACTGCAAAAAATTCTTTCTAGGATCTTGCATCCATTTGTTAGTCCAAACATTCTTTCTATGCATAGGGATAACATACCTTTCATTTTTTCTATCATATCTATTCATATCAAATCCTCTTTCTTCTAATTGTGCCCTAGTTTTTAGACTAGGACAAAATTGATCAAAAATACCTAGATTCATTCTTTCGAAACAAAATTTTTCACTTATATTACCTTTCTCAGAGAACAAAGTCTCAATATCTTACCTCTTTTCTTCAGATCAGACTTCTCTTCTTAGCACAGAGATTTGCAAGTCAATATTGCACACTAAATCACAGATCTACACACAGAGCTTTCTTTTGTTCAGTTCCCAGCAATCACAGTTTCAAGTCCCGACAACAGAACCATTTTTTGGCATAGGGGCAGACCCAGGGTTCAACGCTTCAACAACACACAAACAAAACCCTAACTACCGGCCCTTTTGGCAACACCTACGAAGCGGATGAAGTCTCACCTAAGGTAGAGGCCTAGGTGGTTGCAGGACTCAAATGTCTGCAACCTAGCTGGGACACAGATATGTGATTATGCCACTTAACAAAGCACTTACCAGTTAACATTCATTAGTAATTAACCCTTATTCACATCATTGATCCAAACCCGAATTACAGAACAATGCAATATTCTACCAGATCTAACACATCTAAGCACTTAGCACATGGAAAAAGATCAGATCTAGAATTTATTCACATCATTTAAGTACTAAGATATCATACTAGATTCATCTAAACATCCATTACTACACTTAATCCTAAATTATATACACAATACAATAACCAGAATGCACAAAGCAACCATAACACAAGATATACATGGTTCACCCAAGTGTGGGGCTACATCCACCAACTCTTCTCTTGTTTATTGTCTCCACTCAATCTTATACAAGCACAGAGCCACAAGAACCTACTTCGCATAGGACAATAGATCTTCTTGCACCTCACCTGATCCTCCTTCCCAGAGCTAGGTTCAAGCATACAGCCTTCTTACAATCTACACACAAGATTATTACAGTCACTTGCACTTAGCTCTGCAAGTTCTTAACACATAGTATGCACAAAGCATCCACAACTATTCACACTTAACACAATGCCCCCTTCCTACATCACCTCAATATCTATTTATAAATTATGAAATGGGCCCAAACATGGGTAAACCCATGGGCCGACATCCCATAGCCGTTACATAAACCCTAATCCCAAAAACTACCCTAAAATGGGGTCGAGATCTCGTGATCTCTGCTTCGACTTTCGCTCCGCCTTCGACCAGTCTGTGAAAGTCCCAAAATAGTTCAAACATGACCAAGGATCTCCAAAACTTGGTCAAGGGCCAACACTTCTTTACTTCTGGCGCACTCCTTGCACTTGATTGAGCCTTCAAATGGTTGTATTTCAACACTTTGTCTAAATGTTGGCCTAGTGCGCTCCTTGCACATATCTTCTCCTACATCCTGAAATATTTGAGGTTCATTGATGCACTCCTTGCATCTACTCAATGCATACTTGTAGAGCTTCTCCCTCAGAGTGTTCATCAACTCTGGTTCCTTCAACTTCTCCAACATTTCAGAATGTGTTGGTCCTGTGCACTCTTTGCACCTACTCAAAGCACTCCTTGTTGATATTACAGAGTGTTCAGTAACTCTATGGGTATCTTCTCCTTAACACTCTTTTCTACCTATGAACTCGAAACAAAGTTCACTTGTGCACACTTGCACCTGCTCAATGCCCTCCTCGCAGACTTCTACATAGTGTTCAACAACTCTATCTTTTATGCCTTCTCTGCACAATTTCTCCTCTAAGGTATCCAATAACCTTGATTCTCCTCTTGTGTTTTGATTTCTCTGGTGTGCCCTCCTAACACGTGCATATCTGAATCAGAAGAGTTCATATGCGCACTCATTGCACTAGCTACAGATTTTCCAATACCCTGTTGTGCACTCCTTGCATAGCCTAAAGAACCTAGAACAACCCAACAACTCTCAAACATATAGTGAATTCTATCATAACCCTATAGATGGAAACTTATCTCATGCATATACAATATATGCATACATAACACACAAATAATCATTCATAAAACACATAAACACACAGAAAACTCATAGGCAGCAAAAACCGCTCTTTGTATTAATATGAATGTCTATTTACAATGTGTACAAAATATTGGAATGCAACAAAGTCTCGACTCTCTCTCCTTCTCTTGGCTTACAATGATTTACAATCAAACTTCAGCAGCCTCTACTGGGCATATTTTACAACAATTTATACAAGAGGGTCTCATCGAACTTTCTCTCCAAACTACACTAGTGGTGTCAAATCACCATTAAAACACCTATCGACTAAGGCTTATTACATTGAATGAAAATCTAGTCTGAATTGGATCTAGATTATCTTATAGCTATCCATTAAATTAAACCTCGACTATTGCCTATACAAAGGCATGACTCGAGTCTTCCAGCCTTACAACATTTAATTTCTTTAATTACATTTAAAATTTAAATTTGAGGGGAAAATGAGAGCGTTGGTGCCTCTCTCCCTTATTGAATGTTCTTTGATGTGTTGGAATGTTGGAGCATTAATGAGGTGTAAAGGAGGCTCCTGCATCATACAACACCCTCTTGTGTGCTAGGTTTGGTGATGGTGTGGGAGGCCTTTCTCTTGAGGAATATAACAAAGGATTGGTTGGGTTTCTTCCCTTGCTGAGAAGTGTTTCCCATGATACTTCTTATGTTATTGTGCATGGTTATTCTTCTTTTGATCTTGGTTTGATGTAGTATTTATGGTTCAAGTAATATTTAAACAAAAAATTTAAAGAGGATACATGAGCCATAGCTCGTAGAAAATTCAACATAGTGTGAGAGTAGGCTTGAAGAACATCACTGCACATTAAAGTTGGAGGTAAGGGTTGCTAAATTTTTTTGGTAGATGAATAGGGTCGGATCTTCTTTATGTGGTGAATTTAACCCTTGAAACAACAACCAAGGTGTATGGAAAAGAGGCCATCACCTAGGAGAAGGGTCAGACCCCTTAAAGCTGGAAGGAGGAAGGAACTCAACCTATTATGGGGCCCCTCTAAAGTTGTCGTGGAAACACCCTAAGGATTATGCACCAATACAACAGGTCTTTAATCAAAGGAAATGTTCAAACCCTCCTTAAAATTATGTGGTACCCCACCACTAGCACAAGAGGAGGGACAAACTCTCCTTAAATTTTTTGTGGTAGAAATAAAGGACTAGACCTTAAGACAAATTTTGAATATGGTCTCAGGTCTAGTAGCTTAGGATGAGCTCTGTGAGGAAGGTCAACTACCAAAACAAGATGACCACAGGATTAAGAAAAATCTCAACCATAAAACTGCACTACAAACCTATGCCAAGTTTAAATTATGAGTGATATTTATGAGGCGGTCAAGAGGTGAAAATTATATCAGTTTTGAAGCAGTATCGATGGTGGTTTTCTGAGGAAGGAAGGTCGATTTCAAGGCCTATATTGAGTCCAATTTTTTTGGAAAGTAGTAGGGCCATTACCCTTGTCTATTAAACAAACCTCAAATCCAATCTCAAGCTCCTGTGTTCCATACTCAAATGGAGTTACATAAATTTGAAGCTGGCAGGATTTTAAAATTGTTGGAGATTGATATTGTGAGGCAATATTTTGGTTGACAAGTTCATGCATGAAGAATATTATTTTTGGATTTTATTAGTTTTGTCTCAAGCATGGATGAATGCTAAATTGATGGATTTTATTAAGTGTTGTCTCTTGCTTATGATGTTCTATCTACCCCTAAATTTCCCTCCACAGGAAATTATAATCACTTGAAGATATTGATGAAAAGAGTGGACCAATGAAACTTATTGAAACACAAAGACCCATGGACAAGTCAAATTTCCGAGCTATATCTATGATGTCCTATTTCTCTGTTCTACCATCCTTTGATGTCATTTATTGATGCAAGTTGTTAATGGTGGTGTTGGTGTATATCCCAACAAACATAGAAGGATGTTGATGACTTTCCCAAGTGCATTGAAGATGTTGATTATATACCATATTGAAACCCTTAAATA
>WSFP011399566.1:0-26715 GCA_009831015.1 Picea engelmannii
ATTATTATTCAAAATATAAATCCGAAATAAAATCTACATCTACCTCATGGATAAAAATGCTCCTAATATAATTTAGATATGCGCAATGATGATTTTAATAACTTTTATTACACTAAATAGTTTGATGATTATTACGGAATTTTCACCTAATCTACTTAACCTTGGACTACCCGTAGATTAACCTTGGACTACCCCACCCAATTTGCATTTTATTAAATAAATGAATAAGATATTTATTTTATCTTGATTATGGCGATGATTATTTATTGCTTTACATTATAATTAATAAATAAATAAATTTTACATTATGATTAATAAATAATTAATTTTATTATTTTCATATTCGTTATGTTTCTTTATATATCATAATATTAATCATCATCTTCATTCATATATATGTAATATATTTTGTTTGTAATTTTATTAATTTAATATGTAATTTATTAGTAACCCATCACTAAATTAAAAGGGTTGTTTATTATTAATTTTAATGATATTATTAATTTAGTTAAAAGTTTATAGTTATTTATATTAATAATTTATTATTATTAAACTAAGAAAAAGTAATTAGTAATTAATATTAATATTAATTATATCATAGAGTTATTTTTTGATTAGGGGAGAGGGTTGAGAACTCGGATATGGAGAGAGGTATGAGCTGCGATCACAGTTTCTACAGGTTTCAAGTTAAGCAAGCGATCGACATGGTAATCAGAGGGTGAGGGAGTGGGGCTCCCTCCTACTAGCAAGTAGTGGTGGACAGAGGGAAGGGCCTGCGTGGAGGAGGTTCTAAGGTCCCACAATCTAGTAAATCTGGGTCAACGTCAAGCCTGAACGGAGAGGAAAGGCAAGAGAAAAAAGGTCAGGTTGGAGAAGAGGACAATGTGAATCAAAGCAAGGTGACAGACCCACCACAACTAATGGGGACGAGCGGGAACATTGAATGCAAGCCAAAAACGAAAATAATCCCAAAAGTTGTTCTAGAAGATCTGCAGACACAAGAATATAGAGATCAAATGAGGGCACATGCCTTGATCTGCAAGTTTATGGGGCTATGGCTAACAGAGAGAGCCTTAAGAAGTTGGATCAAATTCCATTGGAAGCCATGTAGAGATGTGGACCTACACCTAGGGTCAAAAGGATTTTTCATAGCCGTCTTTATGAATTTAGAGGACAGAGACAGGGTTTTTGAAGGAGGTCCCTATTTCCATGCTTAAGTCGGTCTCTATATGAGAACTTGGAAGGAGAATTTGTCACCGAAAAAGGAAACCTTCACATGTGTGCCAGTCTGGATCAGGATTTATTCTCTGCCTTTAGACTATTGGCTACCATCTACATTCGAAGCAATAGGGAATAAATTGGGAAAAATTTTCAAGGCCTCAGATGCCACCTTAAAAGGAAAATATACCTCGTTTGCAAGAATATGTATTGAGATGGATGTCTCGAGAGCGCTACCAGAAGCAATATGCTTGGAATTTAGGGATGAGGAATGAATTCAAAACATAGATTATGAGCAAATCTTATTTCGATGCACGTGATTTCATAAACATGGGCATCTCTACAGGGAATGCCCGTTAAATAAATCAACTGAACAATAAAAAACAAAACAACCTCAAGATGAAGAGGGTTTTGTTCGTCCAAAATATAGGGGCAGAGGGAATAAGCGACAAAATAAAACCTCCCCTTCAGGCACTCTAGAAAAAAAAAAAATCTTTGAAGGCCTGGCGAAGAATCTAATTCAGGAAGGAGTTAAAGACTAGGAGAAGCAATGGGAGAAAGAAACCGAAAGGAAGGAAGCAAACATGGCAAGGGGGAATCAACCAACTCAGGGCAACAACAAGGATTTCAATGGATCGACGGTGGATCGAAATATTGATGTAAACAATTTGATGCAGGAACGTGATGGAGATTCAAAGATGACACCCATTGAGGTAGGAACTGAAGACCCAAATCTCCGAGACATAGTGGAACGAGAAGGGATTGACCTTCAGAATATATTGGACCAATGAGAAAAGCAAGGATTAGTAACCATACCTCCAGACCAACTTGATCGCGTACAATATCTCTTCCTAATGAGGGAGGAGGAAAAAACTAGAGGGATCAAGCGCATGCATGGCGAGATAGGGAACCTGGGAGTTAAATCAGGGGACACCCAATAACCTTTGTCTCTGAAACAAACCAAGAGGAAGAAGGGTAGAAAACCAAACAATGTTGTGTTGCAGGAACTGGGGGCGGTGCTGATAAACTCCAGTAAGATTAAATCTATGTTCCCTACCTCTCCACCACCCGTTTAAAATCAAGGTTATCACTTGGAATATAAGAGGCTTGAATAGCCCTAGGAAACATAAAATTCTCAAACATAAGTTAAATATAGAAAAACCAGAAATATGTTTTATTCAGGAAACTAAATGTACAATAGAAAAGATGCTACAAATAAGTAGGAAAAGTTGGAATAAGTACCATTTTCTAGATATTGATAGCCAAAAATCAGTTGGGGGCATTCTCACCTCGTGGAACCTTCAAAAAGTTAACCTGATATCGACTGAAGCTATCGGTTTCTATTTATCATTGGAATTGCACATAATAGGAACTCCATAAAATATCATCTTTACCAATGTGTATAATCCCCAACTCCTAGATGATAAGAAGAGAATGATAACAGCTTTAGAAAACCTCATAGAATGACACATGAGGCCCCATTGGGTTTTAGCAGGGGATTTCAACATAATTGTGACCCTGGCAGAAAAGAAAGGTGGAGTTTGCAGATTGGATAGAGATGTCAAGGTCTCAAGCCTAGTAGATATAAGAACTTGCAACATAACTTTTACTCGGAATAATCAGAGAACCTCACACAACAGGTGGCGTTGAGGTTAGATAGATTTTTAATCTCATAATCCATAATAATGCAAGGTATTGACATGGAAGGCAACATCCTTCCATGGGGAGGATCAGATCATTGGCCAGTACATCTAGAAGCAAACTTCAAAGGAACGCCAAAAAATTGACCCTTCATATTTGAGAGCTTTTGGTTGGACCACCCCTCCTTCAAGGAGAAAATCAAAATTTGGTGGATAGAGGATATCCAAGAACATGGAACAAAAATGTACAGACTCCAAGGTAGACTTAAACATATTAAGAAGCAAATAAAACAATGGAACAAATAAGTCTTTGGGAATATCGGTCAAGCAAAAAGAGATTTGGAAGATCAAATGGAAAAGCTACAAAAATCTTGCATTCTAGATGGTTACAATGAAGAGAAGAAAATGGAGGAAAAACAACTTCATCAAGAATGGGAGAAAAGATGTATGCAAGAGGAGATTTTATGGAGACAAAAATCCAGAGTTCAGTGGTTAAAGGCAGGGGAGAAAAATACAAAGTTCTTCCACAAGTCAACAATCACCCATAGGAATCATAACATAATTTTGAAAATCAGAGATCATGAAGGAAAAGAGTTTGAATCACATAAAGAAATTGAAAAAGCTCTAGTTCAACACTTTCAGAACATAGCTAAAGAACCCAAAGTTGATCGATCTAAGGCCATACAAAGAATTCTGAGACACATTCCAAGATTGGTTGACGTAGCACTCACCCGCAAGCACGTATGCTCACAGGATCTTTCCTTCCTCACGGCCCGAAGAACACTAACCGGTTCTTCTATTTCTCAATCGGGAAATCTACAACCACAGAACTTTTCGCGCGATCCCCTCTATGCACTCGGAGGATCGGACTTCGCGACTTCGCGAGGTCAGTGATCGAGCGTTGGTTCCACGAGTCCCCGAAACCCGATATAAGTCAATGCTGACCCTTTCCTTCTTCTATCGGATCTTTCTCTATCGCAATTTCGGCACTCGCAATGTTGAGCAACTCGGTTCTCCAACCCCCGAAGCCTGATATGTCGATTACCCGACACACGTGCGAGTTGACTTTTCCACACCCTGTCACCTCGTCGGGATTTCGGATTTCGTTATATCGCGAATCCTAATGTCAATGTTTCGGGCCTTCTCGCCATGAAACTCCGATAGCTCGTGCCACCTATCCTCCACTCTGACCCTTGCGGCCCCACACTATCCTCTTAGCCTTTCGGGATATCGTGTATCGCAATATCGCGATTCCTGTTGCTATGTTCACGGAGTCTCAACCCACGGAACCTCGATGCACAATACCCGTATAGATCCAACGACCCTTGTGGCTCGTATCAACAGCCCTGCCCCTCCTGAGCTTTTAGCCTTTAGAGAATATGATGTCGTATCTCCCTTGCGCCTCTGCGAGATCTAACGGCTCACGGAACTTCGTGAATTATCCTCGGAGAATTCTGACCGTCTGTTCCTCCTGATGAAACCTGCGAAGTGACTGAGTGTTCTTCCACAGAACTCGTCCACCCTGCGTGCAAACTTGCGACGCTTCTGTGAACTTCCAAGGTACAACTCCTCAGCGCTGTCCTTCAACAACCTCGAAGGCCCTATCCTTCCTGAGCTTTCTTGTAACTTCTGAGTCTCGGAAAGGACTCTTACGCACACTCCTTGCGGCAACCTTCAAACACGTCTAAGTGTTGAATTCTTTTGACCCTGCGCACTCCTGCAGCAGCAGTCCCTTAACTCTTGCTCAAGTTCTCGACCTTAAGACTTCCCTTGGCCTGTGCACTCCTTGCACGACTCTTATGCCTATATGCACTTCTGCGGAGATGAGAACAAAATTTATCTCTATCTGAACCCTCTATCAACGCACTCCTTGCGGACGATTCGACTGCACTCCTTGCAGGAACTCTCAGTTCAGATAGAGAAACAATTGAAATTCATTCCTTCTTCCTTTCAGACTTCAAACTCAAACATGAAATCATATACACAGCATATAAAGCAAATGTGTAACAAGAAGCAAACATTCATGAGCATATCATTCCGCATCAATACACAGAGAACAAACACAGAACCATGAATTTGAATCAAACTCTTCTATTAATTCAAATATCAGTACATGGGTGTTCTTACACAGCTCTCTGTATGCTCTTGCTCTTCTCCTGCTTCTCTGATTTCAATCATAATGTTACAAATGCACAATGAGGGTGTCTATATCTCGTTTCCCTCTTGCGCTCCTAAATTGTCTAATCTACACATTCAAGTTTACCTACTTGCATTAACTACCTTAAATGTCGTCTACCTACTAAGGACGAGAGCTAAAGGCTCAAGGTCTGATTACAACATACAAGTGTGCTTCATCTTAATGGCTCATTTAAGATCACGCAACAACTTCCAAGGTGATTTCAAAATTTGTGCTGGCGCTTGTCCAGCTGTCCATTGTCTTCCGCGCTGGCTCGCTTGATGTGTTGGTGATGCTCCTGCATCATACTCCCTCGCTTGAAAATTTCATGGGCTCCTGTCTATGAGCTCCTGCACGGTCTGTCCATGCTTCTGTATCTCTGCTTCAGTCTCCTAGCTGGCATCTTCAACTGGATGGTTCTTCCATTTGACCAGATACTCAAAGTATTCTTTTCTCTTGGTCCTCATACCAATTCGTTTATCCAGTATGCGCTCCATCTGTGGCTTCTCTGCAACTGGCATCTGCTTTCGCCACTGGATCACTGGTTGCTCATCTCCAGTTCCTGCTTCCTCAACTCTATATGGGTACAAATCTGAGATATTGAATATCGAAGAAATTCCGATCCCATCGGGTAATTCAATCTCATAAGCATTCGCCCCAAATTTCTTCAAGACCCTACATGGTCCGATTTTCTTCATCTTCAATTTATTGTATGTTCCCCTCGGGAACCTTTCTTTCCTCAAGTGTGCCAGAACCAGATCACCAACCTCAAATTGAAGTTGTCTTCTATGCTGATCTGCCCTACGCTTATACTCCTGACTTGAACTCTACAGTCGCTCCTTCACCTTGCTGTGAAGTTCTTTCATCACCTCTGCGAAATCTTCTGCACTAGCACTCCTAGTCGCAGTCTGTTCTGAATCCCTCAGTTCAGAAATTCCTCTCAGTTGCATGCCATAGATATCTGAAATGGACTCTGCCCTGTACTCCTATTCACTGAGTCGTTATAAGCAAACTCTGCCTGTGGTAATATGTTGTCCCACTGGCTGTGGTGCTCTATCACCAAGCTTCTCAGCAAGTCTCCCAGACTTCTGTTCACCACTTTTGTCTGTCCATCCATCTGAGGATGATACACTGAACTAAACAACAAGTTAGTCCCCAGCTTCTTCCATAAGGTCCTCCAAAAATGCCCTATGAAACTATCATGATCTGAAACTATGCTTCTCGGCAATCCATGAAGTCGAATGACCTCTTTGAAGAATAGGTTCACAATGTGAGTTGCATCATTGGTCTTCTGACATGGAATGAAGTGTGCCATCTTGGAAAATCTATCCACCACCACAAAGATTGAATCAACACCTCTTTGTGTTCTTGGCAACCCCAATACAAAATCCATGCTAATTGCCTCCCACGACCTCTCTGGTATGGGCAATGGCTGATAGAATCCTGCATTCTGTTTCCTCCCCTTCGAATGCTGGCAAATCTTACATCTGTCTACGAATATCTTGACCTCTTCTCGCATTCCTGGCCAAAAGTATGACTCGTTCAGCTTTGCGAATGTTTTTTCATGACCAAAATGTCCTGCTAATCCTCCACTGTGTTTCTCCCTTAGCAGATTCTCCCTCATGGAGCATTTCGGAATACACAATTGATTACCTCTAAACAGTAATCCCTCCTGGATCATATAATCTATCCATGGACTTCTATCCCTGAGAACTAGATTCTCAGCTGCTTCATACGCTTCCTTGAAATCTAGATCATCTACGTACATGTCCCTGAGATCATCAAAACCCAGTGTTTTGACTTTGAACTCCTGCAACAAAAAACACTTCCTGCTCAAAGCATCAACAACTTTGTTAGCAGTACCAAAAATGTGTTTAATCACAAATGTGAAATTCTGCATATACTCAACCCATTTGACATGTTTTTTATTCAACTTTTCCTGTTGAGTCACAAACTGCAGTGCATGATTGGCACTATACAAAACAAATTCCTTTGGGATCAAGTAATGCCTCCATTTCTTTAATGCCTGTATGATAGCATAGAACTCCTTATCATATGTGGAGTACTTCAATTTCGCTTCATTCAACTTCTCGCTGAAATATGCTATCGGTCTGTCTTCTTGACTCAAGATTGCCCTAATTGCAAACCCACTTGCATCACATTTCACCTGAAATGTCTTCTGGAAATTCGGCAACACCAAAATTGGTTGTTTCATAATCTTCCTTTTCAACAGATTGAAACTCTTCTCAGCTTCTGCTGTCCAGTGAAAATACTTGTGTCTTTTCTTCATTGTATCCATCATCGCTGCGCTAATTCCACTGAAATTCCTGATGAATTTTCAGTAGAAACTAGCCAATCCATGAAAACTTCTCACCTCGAATATATTCTTCGGTGATGACCAATTCTTAATCACTTCAACCTTATCTGGATCCATCCTCAACTCATTTTCTAAAATAACAAACCCCAAGTAAATGAGTTATGTCTTCATGAATGAGGACTTCTTCATGTTTATCAACAACTTCTCCTGCTGTAACTTCTGCATCGCTGTAGCCAAATGCTTCAGATGCTCTGCCACTGATTTACTGTAAATCAGTATGTCATCCAGATACACAATGACAAATTTCCCGATGAACTCCCTCAGGACTTCGTTCATCAACCTCATGAAGGTACTCGACACATTTGTTAAGCCAAACGACATAACAAGCCATTCATACAACCCCTCGTTGGTTTTGAATGCGGTCTTCCATTCATCACCCTCTCTCATGCGAATTTGATGATAACCGCTTTTCAAATCAATCTTTGAAAAATATTTTGCTCCACTCAAGCAATCCATCAGATCATCCATCCTCGGTAATGGAAATCTGTACCTAATGGTTATCTTGTTAATGGCTCTTGAATCAGTGCACATCCTCTAGCCTCCATCTTTCTTCGGACTGAGTACTGTTGGAACAACACATGGACTCAAGCTTTCCCTGACCAAACCTTTGTCCAACAAATCCTGGACTTGCCTTTTAACCTCTTCATTCTCTTGCAGCGTCAATCTGTATGCGGCTTTGTTCGACAAACTTGCTCCTGGTATGAGATCAATATGATGACTCACACTCCTGATTGGTGGCAACGAATGAGGTAATTCGTCCACAATTATGTCAGCGAACTCTTCCAGCAGTTCCTGAACTTCTTCTGGTAAATCATCCACTCTTGTGCTGGTCAAAACAATCTTCGGCTTTTTGACAACAATGAACTGTGGATCCTCCTTCTTCTTAACCTCTGTAAGAAGTTCCTTCCCACTCATGAGAAGTACTGTGTTGTTTACCTCCGGCTTCACCTCTTTATTCTTAATCAGAAGCAACATGTGTGTCCTCCCATTCTTCTCCAGGGTGTATGTGTTCATTCCCCCATCATGAATCACATTCATGTCATATTGCCATGGTCTACCCAGCAATAGATGACAAACATCCATAGGAATGACATCACATAATATCTTATCATTATATCCTCCTATCTTGAATTCAACTAAACATTGTTTAGTGACAGTTACCTGGTGTCCTTTTTGTAGCCACGAAACTCTGTATGGGCTTGGATGATCAGTCGTCTCCAGCTCCAGCTTCTCTACCATCTCTGTAGAAACAAGATTATTCGTGCTACCACTGTCTATGATGACCTTGCATACCTTGTCCTTGGTCTTGCAAGCAGTCCTGAAAAGTCTGGTCCTTTGGACTGAACTCTCCACCTCCTTCTCGGGTGTCAAAAGGTCTTTTCACATCATCAACGATCTTCCGCCTTCAGCATCTTCTGCCTCAACATCTCGCCTCTGTGCCTCAGTGATGTGAGCTTCTCCAATGTCCTTCTTTTTCTCCGGACACTTGTAAGACTTGTGCCCATTCTTTCCACATGTGAAGCATGTGATTACTCCACCTCTTCCTCTTCCTTTGCCTCTAGTACGAGGAAAAGTGTTGTTGTCAGCATAATCTCCTCTTTGCTCATTACGCTGTCCTCTCTGATCAACATATGGCCCTCGCTGTGAGGTCCCACCTCTCTCTGTTCGAGTCTAAGGTTTCTTCCAGTCTTCCTTGGGCTTCTGATATTTATCCTAGGCAACTGCTTTGCCTCTGGGCTGACTTCTGCCTCGGCCCCTCTGACTCTACTTTCGGCTCAGCTTCTCCTCCGCTTTAAGAGCCATTTGATAAGAATCTTCCACCGTTCGGATGGTGACCATTCTCGTCTCATCCTGGATATCATATCTCAGGCCATTCATATATCTGGCAACTTTTTCATCATCGCTCTCCCGATGACCTGCTCTGATGTTCAGTTTGTAGAATTCCTTAGTGTATTCTTTCACTGTCATAAGCTTCTGTCTCAGGTTCTGCATTCTCCTGAACAAAGTAATTTGATAGTCCCTGGGGATGAATTTCGCCTTCATATTCGCGATCATTCTGTCCCATCTCTTGATCTTATGCTTGCCCTTGCAGCGTCTGTCAGCTTGTAGTTCATCCCACCACAATGCTACATGTCCTTTCAATCTCGTGACAACATGCTTGACTTTCTTGTCTTCTTCGACATCTTCATAGTCGAAGTATGTGTCCAGAGCTCTAATCCAGTCTAGAAGCTCCTCTGCATCCAAGTTTCCCTCATAAACTAGAATGTTCATTTTTGCTCTTGCACCCATCCTTGCAATAGCTTTGATCAAATGCTCATTTGATGCATCTTCGGCTGCAACTTCCTCTTCACATTTAGCCTCAACTTTGCTTTCGGAATCACTCAGATCCCCTGCACTGGCTGTGCATCTTTGCGCTGTCTCCATGTCTTCGAGTCTTGCTCGGAGATCATGCATTTGTCTCTCCATAGCTGGATCTGTTACCTGCCTGCCTCTTCTTCGTGGCATTTCCCTATCCTCTGGATCCGGTGACTGCATGTCCCTTCTCCTGGGCGGCATGGTGAATTCTCTTCTCTGCTACAGAAAGCAAAGAATCCTTCTGAGCTCTGATACCAAATTGACGCAGCACGCGCCCGCAAGCACGTCCGCTCACAGGATCTTTCCTTCCTCACGGCCCGAAGAACACTAACCGATTCTTCTATTTCCCAATCGAGAAATCTGCACCCACAAAACTTTTCGCACGATCCCCTCTCTGCACTCAGAGGATTGGACTTCACGACTTCGCGAGGTTAGTGATCGAGCGTTGGTTCCACGAGTCCCCGAAACCCAATATAAGTCAACGCTGACCCTTTCCTTCTTCTATTGGATCTTTCTCTATCGCAATTTCGTCACTTGCGATGTCGAGCAACTCGGTTCTCCGACCCCCGAAGCCCGATATGTCGATTACCCGACACATGCACGAGTTGACTTTTCCACACCCTGTCACCTCGTCGGGATTTCGGATTTCGCTATATCGCGAATCCTAATGTCAATGTTTCTGGCCTTCTCGCCACAAAACTCTGATAGCTCGTGCCACCTGTCCTCCACTCTGACCCTTGCGGCCCCACACTATCCTCTTAGCCTTTCAGGATATCGCGTATCGCAATATCGCGATTCCTGTTGCTATGTTCACGGAGTCTCAACCCACGGAACCTTGATGCACGATACCCGTATAGATCCAACGACCCTTGTGGCTCGTATCAATGGCCCTGCCCCTCCTGAGCTTTTAGCCTTTAGAGAATATGACGTCGTATCTCCCTTGCGCCTCTGCGAGATCTAACGGCTCGCGGAACTTCGCGAATTCTCCTCGGAGAATTCTGACCGTCCGTTCCTCCTGATGAAACCTACGAAGTGATTGAGTGTTCTTCCACAGAACTCGTCCACCCTGCATGCAAACTTGCGACGCTTCTGTGAACTTCCAAGGCACAAATCCTCTATGTTGTCCTTCAACAACCTCGAAGGCCCTATCCTTCCTGAGCTTTCTTATAACTTCTGAGTCTCGGAAAGGATTCTTACGCGCACTCCTTGCGGCAACCTTCAAACACGTCTAAGTGTTGAATTCTTTCGATCCTGCGCACTCCTGCAGCAACAATCCTTTAACTCTTTCTCAGGTTCTCGACCCTAAGACTTCCCTTGGCTTGTGCACTCCTTGCACGGATCCTGTGCCTGTATGCACTTCTGCGGAGATGAGAACAAAAGTTATCTCTATTTGAACCCTCTGTCAATGCACTCCTTGTGGATGATTCGACTGCACTCCTTGTAGGAACTCTCAGTTCAGATAGAGAAACAATTGAAACTCATTCCTTCTTCCTTTTAGACTTCAAACTCAAACATGAAATCATATACACAGCATATAAAGAAAATGTGTAACAGGAAGCAAACATTCATGAGCATATCATTCTGCATCAATACACAGAGAACAAACACAGAACCATGAATTTGAATCAAACTCTTCTATTAATTCAAATATCAGTACATGGGTGTTCTTACACAGCTCTCTGCATGCTCTTGCTCTTCTCCTGCTTCTCTGATTTCAATCCTAATGTTACAAATGCACAATGAGGGTGTCTATATCCCGTTTCCCTCATGCGCTCCTAAACTGTCTAATCTACACATTCAATTTTACCTACTTGCATTAACTACCTTAAATGTTGTCGACCTACTAAGGACGAGAGCTAAAGGCTCAAGGTATGATTACAATATACAAGTGTGCTTCATCTTAATGGCTCATTTAAGATCGCACAACAACTTCCAAGGTGATTTCAAAATTTGTGTTGGCGCTCGTCCAGCTGTCCATTGTCTTTCGCGCTGACTCGCTTGATGTGTTGGTGATGCTCCTGCATCATTGGTCATTGAGGAACATAATCAAAATTTAAGGAAACTAATATCGCCAAAGGAAGTAGACTAAGTTGTCCAAGAGATGCCTAATGGGAAGGCCCCTCGACTTGATGGCTTTATGGTGGATTTCTTCAAAGCCTGTTGGGTTGTGGTAAAACAAGATATTTATGATATAGTTGAGGATTCAAGGCGATCATAATCTATTCTCAAAGCTTTGAATTCAACTTTCATTACTCTGATCCCCAAAGAGAATGAAGCTAGAACTCTGGATCGATTCAGACCAATAGCTCTCTGCAACGTCGTTTACAAGATAATCTCCAAGGTCATTGCAAACTGAATGAAACCCCTCCTACCTATTCTTATTTCAAAGGAACAATCGGGCTTCATGGAAGGTAGACAAATTTTTGAAAATATTATTCAAGCCCATGAAATAATCCACTCGTTGAAAAGTAGGAAAAAAAGAAGGCATGATAATGTAACTGGATTTTTCCAAAGCATATGATAAACTAAGATAACACTGTATGGAAAGAACCATGGAAGCCTATGGGTTTGATAATTAATGGATAAAATGTTTAATGGCTCTGGTTTCCACGACTAGTTTCTCAATTTTGGTAAATGGAGCCCCAACTAAACCTTTTTACCTTCCATGGGAATCATACAAGGGGATCCCTTATCCCTCTTTTTGTTCATACTCATGATGGAAGGTTTAAGTAGAACAATCAACGCAACAACCTCAGAAGGAACAATAAAAGGCCTACAACCTCATGAAGCCATCCCCCCAACTACGCATCAACAATTTGTAGATGATACTATGTTACATGGAATTCCCACAGTCAAAGAGGCGACAACCTATAAGGAAATATTGTATAACTTTGGAGAAGCTTCAGGAACAAAGATTAATCACTCCAAGTCCATGATCTTCTTCTTTAATACTCATATTGTTGTTAAAAGATACCTCACTAACATCCTAGGTTTCGAGAGGAAAACCTTACCTACTAAGTATTTGGGAGTGCCTCTAACGGATAAAGTAGGTAAGAAATCAACTTGGGAAAGTATGATAAACAAGCTGCAAGATAGAGTTAAGAGATGGACCTATTGAGCCCTTAACTTTGCAAGAAGGCTCGTGCTCACTAAGGCAGTTTTACAGGCGATTCCAACGTATTTACTTTCAGTTTTCCAGCTCCAACAAGGATTTTACAGACAATCAAAACTATACAGAGTAAATTTTTACGGAGAGGAGCAGAGGACAAAAAGAAATGGGCATTAGTGGCATGGGAAAAACTATGCTGGCCAAAAAGCAAAGGAGGTTTAGGATTGCAAGCTTCAAAAAGAACAAACGATGCATATGGAGCAAAAATTTGGTGGAGATGGGTGAAAAACAGTTCAGCTCCCTAGGAAGCCTTTTGGAAATCCAAATATGCCCCCATAAGGAGTCCTCAGGATCTCATACTATTCACAGGAGTAGGGGAGTGATCGACCACTTGGAATTTGGCTTGGAGAAATAAAATTCTAGTTCATGAACGTTGTTTCTGGGAAATAAGAAATGGTCAAACAACTCGATTCTGGGAGGACGCTTGGCAACAAGAAACTCAACTGGAAAACCAGGATAGAGAAGTTATTAAGCAAGATTTACATAAACAGGGAAAAGTTAAGGTGTATCAATATTTGAAACAAAGGGAAAGAAATTCAAAATGGAGATGTTGGGATCCAATACTCCCATAAGACATAAATCAGAATTCCCCATTGGTTAAAGAATTAGAGGAGGAACTATAGAAAATAAAGATTATGTGTTTAGTTGAGGAGGACCAACTTTGGTGGAGTAGATGAGATGGAGGAGAATTTACCCTGAAAGAGGCATGACACTATATAGCGGGACATGATCAGAGAGACCTAGACCCCCACTGGGGACGACTTTGGAATCTCCTACACTGGTCGAAGATAAAAATCTTTATGTGGCTGGTTCTACACAAAAAAATCTTAACTTGGGAGAATCTGGTTAAAAGAGGTCTCAGTGGCCCCTAAAGATGCCACCTTTGTGAAGGACATAAGGAGACAATAAACCATATGTTGGATGGGTTCCCTTACACAACAAAATTATGGGACTAGGTGGCTATTTTGCATCGTCAAATCGATAGAGTAAGAGAAGACATCTGAGCGACCCTAAGGAGCTGGACGGTACAATACACAAAAAATTAAATAGTAAACCTGTGTTTGGGATTAACTCTCGGGTTTGTCATATGGGCAATTTGGAAGGAAAGAAACTGAATAATTTTCCACAATGAATCCCTCCCAATCAATAATTTGATAGAATCGATCAAAAATCAACTAAGAGAGACTATCTTGAGTAGGAATTTTCATACTTCAACAAAAAACCCTTCAACCCAAGAGTAACAAGTTCTACAAATTTTACAATTGGATACTTAGAGATTCAACTTACCAATTCCATAAGATCTGTAGGTCCATGGCAGAGCCATAGCTTGGACCCCCCAGGCAGGTTTCCTAAAATTGAATTTTGATGGGGCGTCAAAGGGAAACCCTGGAAGGGCTGGGCCTGGAGGAGCGATCCACGACAATGAAGGAAAAATTGTTCGTTTATACTCGACCAATGTGGGAAACACCACCAACAATGCAGCAGAATTTTATGCATTGGAACAACGGCTGGAAATGTTAGTAAGAGAGGGCCTTGTTAATATAACAATGGAAGGAGACTCGAATCTAGTCATAGGAACGACGAGAAGATTACAATGTGGAACCAAAAATGGCAAGATAATCACACACCGACATCTCACTCAAATCTTGCAACAAATACAAAGGCACTTGCTAACTATGTTCTCAATCGACTTCAGGTGGGTTAGAAGGACTCCAAATGCTCTGGAAAATAGGTTAGCTAACGAGGGTATGCACCAGGAAGGCAAGCTGTTGGATGTGACATGGACACAGGTTCAAGTGGGCCAACTCATAATAGACTGCGAACATCTAGATGAACAAGATCATTCTGGCAGTAACTAAGAAGACATCCACATAGAAGGAAATGAGTCACACTTATATTCTAAGTGGGACCGAACTGGGGTGGGGGAAACATCCCACTTGGAACTTAGACCTCACGTTTAATCCAGACATGATAGTGCTCGCAAGGCAGATAGAAGTACATGATTGAAAGGTGGAGAAAGTCGATAGATCTTGTAGGATGCACAGACCATGCGAGGGTAATCATAAGATGGTAAGAAGGGCAGAAATCCGGGATGGCATTATGTTGATCAATTCATCAATGGAACTAGTCGTACCTAACAGGACAAGTCGCTTGGCTCACAGAAGGAGAAGATGGTGGCAAAGTACCATAACAAGGATAATGGCACGAGGAGGCACACATGCTATAATTTCTCCCATAGAGATCATTTAAAGGTAGGATCATTAATAGATATAGGCAATAATGCGAGAGGCTTTTATATACCTGGTTTTGTTTTGGTTTCCCCCACTTCTTAGAGATCCATTGAAGCTCTTAATGGTCTCGTAGAAGTTCAGAGTTGGTGGTATATTGGTGTTTTGTGTAAAGAGATAGGAGGAGGTTTAGGGAGTAGAGTGGTCAGTAACATGGCTCGAATGAAATACACCACCAAGCAAGGGAGCCCGGTCGCGGATTCCCAACCAGAGAGCTCCCAAAAAAAGACAAGAATAGAGAATATAGAAAGGGATGTTGCCCGGATGTACCAGTCAATTGTCCCATAGAAAGGAAAGGAAGCAATTGAAAAATGGGAAGAGGATATTAAGGACAAAAGAGAGGGAAAAGGAAAAAAATAGGTGGAGCAGGAGGTAGATTGGATCATTGACACTAGGACAACTCCCACCCAGGAGACCCTTTACCATAAGACTCTCGAGATGGCATGGCATAATAAAATGTTGATTCGAAAGGTTAAGGTAGAAAACGGCGAAACCAAAGTTGAGGACCAAAGGGAGCTGAAGACTACGGTAGAGGATATTCAACGTCGGGTCAATGGTTTGCAGACTATCGTGAAACTCCTGGTAGATGTAGAAAAAATTCAACAGAGCAAGCAAGATAGAATGGCAATGAAGTTTAACATGTACTTGAGGTATGTCCACCACATGGACATCACGCCCTCAGACGACCATGGAACACTGGATCAGATCTGAAAGGTTCAGGTGGCTTCTCCAAAGGACTAAAGTAATGGAATAGAGTAAAGGAGCGGAATGACCTCAATTGTTTTGTGTTTTAAGTTGCAGGAAAAGACTAGTTAGTAAATACTTAGAATGTTTTTGTTTAAGTCAGACAAGTCTCCTTTTTGGATAACAATAAGTAGTCATAGGTGGTATGTCAGTTATGGAAGGTTGTTATATGTTTTAATGTATAAACATAGGGCCAGGAGATCAAGCATTCAAAATTGTAGTTTAAATGGAAGAAACATGATGTTGGATAAACTGGATAAAAAAGTAATTTACTGCAGTTGGTCTGGTTTCCAATTTGGCAAACCAGCTCGTAATTATATGCTTGAAGTTTTTTGAAGAAGTAATATAAAATCTTATGCTCACTTATAAATTTTTTTATTAATTATATTATTAAATTAATTAAAAATTGTTAGTTATACATATTTATAATTGATTATTAAGTTAGTTCATAGTTATTAGTTACACGTTAATGATTCATCATAAAGTTAGTGGAGAATTATTAGTTAAGAATCATATTAAAAAGGATATTCTCCTCAAATTCTTATAATAAACCATTTTATTATCTATCATATCAATTCTTATTGCTCTTATCTATCAATCAATTCTTATTTGATCATTTGAAGATTATTTTGAGGAAATATATTATTTTGTATACTAGATGCCCTCATTATTTCTTTGTCCATTTTTTATTACTAGTGTTGCTTTCTACTATGTTATTGTAATACTTCTAGTTAGTTAGAAGAACATTCAATGTTACAACATAGATGATGATGGTTGATGTGATATTTATGTAGCATAACTCATCAATTCAGGTACTCTATAATATCACTCATACTATATATCATAACTCATTAATCCTTTACTTGAAGTACTTTATAATATCACTTTCCCATGTTATCTTCACATGCTTATTAAGAAAAACAAATAACATTTTGGATTGTTTCTACAAATATATGCTAATTTTTTTTTATCGCCTAGTAATTGTGATAATTGGTTTATAGTAACATATAAACCTCAATGACCAACACAAGAACGATGGAGAGCCAAATATGTTAGATTTGCATGGTAGGTTAGGTTGCATGGTGTTGAGATTGGGGTTTAGTGATTCAAAAATGGTGGTTAAAGGGGTGTGCTCACCAAGAATTCCATAGTTCTAGGGGAAATCTCGAGACAAAAGTAAGCAAAATCAACCAACATTCAAGGATGCGGTGCTAGGGAAAGCACAACAATGGTCAGAGGACACTTAAATGGGGGGCGTAGGCAAGGACGACAAGGAAATGTCCATGGAGCAACAAAGTCCCGGATCTGACAGAACTAAGGTGAACGACTGTCATGCACGCACATCGAAAACTCCAAGGTATGAAGTGACCTCATCTAATATTGGCAACTATGTACAAAATATGAAGGACCATGCTTTAATAGGAAAATTCAAGGGCGTTTGGCCATCTGGAAAATCCCTCATGGGGTGGGTGAGTTCCAAATTGAAAATAAAAGGGAAAGTTGATCTAAATCTAGGATCTAAAGGTTTCTTTACAACCATCTTTGCCAATACTACAGACAGAAACAAGGTGTTTGATGAAGGGCCTTATTTTAAGAATTCAATCGGTCTTCACCTTCGCTATTGGATGGAGAGGTTTGCCCCAAAGAAGGAAGATTTCATGGCTGCACCAGTCTAGGTCAGGCTATACTCATTACCACAAGAATTCTGGGAGATGGAAACATTGGAAGACATAGGTAATACCCTTGAATCTTTCATCAAAATATCGGAGATCACAAAGGCTGCCAAATACACTTCATATGCAAGAATATGTGTTTATATGAACATAGCAGGAGCCCTCCTAGATGCAGTAACAATAGCCTATTAGGAAATGAATGGACCCAAATGGTGGATTATGAACACTACCCCTTTAGCTGTAGGAAATGCCATACTCATGGCCACCTATATCACGATTGCCCGTAGAACATAAAATAAACTGATGCCAAGTAGCCAGAGGATACATACGTGGAAGGCTTTACAAAAATTCAAGGTAAGCATAGGGGAGTGAGTAGGAAGGGAACCCAAACAGTCAAGGAGGGAGGAACTGACAAAAATAAATTCCAAGTCCTAGCGGAGATCTCCCTCGAGAGTCAAGACCACACCAAGGAAGAGACAAAGAAGCAAGAAACCAACAAAAGGATTACCCCTATAGACTCAAATCTACAAGAAATATCAGGGAAAAAAAAGAAACACCAGGGTACCAAGGAAAACCTCTAGAGACAAGAGGAAGTGAACTAGAAAGGCAAGCTCAAGAGAACCAAAACACAGACAACCAAGAGGCAAGAGGGTACAAGATAAATATGGAATAGATTGAAAAGCAACCAAAGTCCCGAAAGCAAGATCCTGTAGAACCATAAGTAAAAGATGAGAATACATAACATATGTCGTATATACATGAGATCACACGGGACAATGGGGGGATGGAAATAGGCATGGGGATCTTAATCTAGATCATTGCGTGGTTTTGGAGTAAAAACCAAAACGCTAAAGATCCTTAAGAAATTGACCAATGAGGAAAAAAGAAGGGGTAGAAAACCATATAGTCAGGTGATAGAAGAAATGACCAACTTAGTTGATTCAAGTCAAGTAGTAGGCCTCCCGGAAAGGTATTTAAAAACCCAACAAAAGTGATATCATAAAGCTAATATCCTATAATGTGTGTGGTCTAAATGCCCCATCCAAACAAAGAATGTTGAAAAAATGATAACTCAGGAGAAGGCTGAGATAGTAATGATTCAGGAAACAAAGTGTGATAGAGAAACTATGGGAAAGATTGCAAAAAAGATTTGGAAAGGGTACAATGTGGAAGCGATAGATTCATAAGGGGATTCTGGTGGCCTGGCAATCCTTTGGGACCTAACGAAATGGAAATTGGACTTGTTCGTTCTCTTCTCAAGGATCCTCACTATGAGCTTTGTGGGGATAAGATATTAGTCCCAAGGATTCATTTTGAATGCCTATGTACCTCGAAATCCTCATCTTAAGAGAGATTTTCTTGAGTCCTTGACCCACCTTGGGACCACCTTCAACGATCAACATTGGATTATTGGGGGAGATTTCAATATGATCACCGGACTTTGGGATAAAAAGGCAGAGTTAGCCATCTCGAGGGAGAGAGAAAAACCTTCCGAGAAAGGATAGAGAACAATAGGCTCATAGATATCCATACTAATAATGGCCCTTTCACATGGAATAACAAGAGAAGGATGGAAAATAACATCGTTGTTCCTCTGGATAGATTTTTTACCTTTAAAACCCTCTTTCGAGGACAACAATTTATAGTAACGGAAGTCCTCCCTTTCTATGGATCAGATCACTGGCCGACCAACCTCACTTGGGAGGAAAATTTAGTGCCGCATCCCAGGCCCTTCCGGTTAGAAAAGTTCTAAATGGGTCACCAGGACTTCATGAAAAACATCGAAACTTGGTGGGGTGAGCTCTCAAATCTATATGGCACAAAAATGTACCAATTCCAACAAAGGTTAAAATACATCAAAATCCAACTTAAGAAATGGAACAAGGAAGTGTTTGAAAATATCTTTGAGGAAAATAATCAGTTAGAGAAAGAAATGGCGATAATTCAACGAATAGCATCAATAGGGGCCACAAAAGAGGAGACTAAATAAAGAGAAACTCAAATCAAAATGGATCTAGAAAAGAATTAACTACAGGAGGAAATCCTCTGGAAACAAAAATCTAGAGTCCGGTGGTTGAAAGAAGGAGACCGAAACACGAAATTCTTCCATAACTCCCTGCTGTAAAGAAGAAACCAGAACAAGATTACAAATATTATTAAAAGTTATGGTGAAAGTGTAGAATCTATCGAAGACATAGAAAATGAATTGGTAAACCATTTTAAACTTCTACTCATAGATCCAGAAGAGGATAGGAGGAGGGCTATCCAAGAGATCACCAAACACATCCCAAAGCTTGTAATCCCATATCAAAACAAATTTTTAATGGGGCCAACCTCTTTGATGGAAGTGGAAAAGACAATCATGGAAATGAAAACGGGGAAGTCCTTGAGCCCAAATGGTTTCACCACTGAGTTCTTCTAGAAGTGTTGGAAGGTCA
Source organism: Picea engelmannii (assembly GCA_009831015.1). NCBI lineage: Eukaryota > Viridiplantae > Streptophyta > Pinopsida > Pinales > Pinaceae > Picea > Picea engelmannii. Next base: position 20,079 of record WSFP011399566.1, read on the forward strand.
TTGGGAAGGACATTTGGGAAGTTGTGGAAGAATCACGAACTTCGGACTCCATGCTCAAAGCCTTGAACGCCTCCTTCATAGCCCTAATACCAAAGGAAAAAGAGACGAATATGACAAAAAATTTTAGACCAATTGCACTATGCAATGTCATCTACAAAATCTTCTCCAAACTTGTGTCCAACAGACTCAAACCCTTATTGAAAAAAATCATTTCAAAGGAACAGGGGGGTTTCGTGGAGGGAAGAAAAATCCTTGATTGGATAGTAGTTGTGCATGAAATGGTCCACTCCATGAAGCAATAAAAAAAAGGAGGCATGCTCATTAAATTAGACATGTCAAAGGCACACGATCGAATAAGTAGGCACTTCTTGCGGAAAATTCTTGAGGCTTTTGGCTTTGCAGAGGAATGGGTCCTTTGGATCTATGGGATGATATCCTCAGTCTTCTTTTCAATTCTAATCAGCGAGTCCCTATCCAAAACATTCAACCTGACTTGTGGTATCTAACATGGGGACCCCCTGTCCTCGCATCTCTATATCATCCTAGCGGAAGGGTTGGGAAGACTACTCCAAAAGGAGGTGGCTGAGAAGAAAATACAAGGGATATGACTAGAAGAGGAGGTAGACCTTGTGACCCACCTCCATTTTTTCAACAACAACCTTCTCATGGGGTTCCCCACTGTCAAAGAAGCCAGAGCTATCAGGCACGTGCTGAACATCTATAAAGAGGCCTCAGGTACAATCATGAACCTTTCTAAATCTTAATTTTTTTTCTTTAACACTTCTATCCATGTTCAAAGAAATATAGCCAGGATTCTTGGGTTTCAAAGATCTAGTCTCCCCTCCAAATATTTGGAAGCCCCGCTAATTGAAAAAGCCATCTAAACACTTCATGGAAAGAGCTGCTGGAAAAATTAGAAACAAAGCTAACCAACTAGACCCATATATTCTTGACTCTTCATGGAAGAATTCTTCTCATCAAATTTGTCCTTAGCTCCATGCCCCTGTATTTATTCTCTGTGTTTGGTAGTGCCGAAAGGAATCCTAAAAAAACTTAGGACTCTTCAGAGAACCTTTCTCTGGGCGGGTGCTACAAAAGTAAAAAAATGGGCCTTAATAGCATGGGAAAATTTATGTAAACCAAAGTCCTACAGAGGGGTAGGAATCAAGGACCCTTTGCATGTAGGATGCACCATAACAACTAAATTATGGTGGAGGTGGATCACTACCCTAGAGTCATTTTAGGCCAAATTATGGAAAAATAAATATGCTCGAGAGGTGGAGCTACAGGATCTTATCTGCATGGATGGGAATCAACCTGATTCACTCATTTGGAATACTGCCTGACATAATAGAGAGCTAGTCCAAAAAGAAATCTTATGGGAAGTGCATAATGGAAGTGTTGCCCTCTTCTGGGATGATTCATGGGAACAAATCCCAATCCTAGCAAATCAGGAAGGAATGGAACGTGCTAGAAAATCCATGACGGAAAAAGGTTGGACCCTGGTCCATTAGTATTGGAAGAGTTTGAGCTCCCCAGACTCGGAATTCAATAGAATTTGGAAAGATCTGGCAGACTGGCCATTTCATATGGACATAGAGTTCAGGAACCACATTAAAGTTGAACTCTCTCACAGACAGTTCAAAATAAAAAACGGGTTGGATATTATCGACTAGGAAAATAGAGGTGAGGGGACGTTCAAACTTAGAGATGCCTACTTACAAGAAACAAATTTGTCAGAAACAAACATGAGAAAGGACCGACAGGGCATCTTGCAACCTGGGATTTGGCCCAAAATTGCAACCTTTATGTGGCTGATCCTATCCAGGAAAGTGCCTACATGGGATGAACTAAGAAATAAATGGTACAAAGGGCCCTCCATTTCCATGTTATGCAGAGCAAAGGAGGAAACCCTCCCCTACCTCTTTTGTACCTATGGAGAAGCAAGAAGGATCTGGGACAATGGGGTAATGATGTTCCAGAGATCTAGGGATGAAAGAGACGGCCCAACAAGCCTAATCATCCAGTGATTAGTAGAACCATTAAAAAACCCCATCCTAAACAAAGCTTGGGAGATATTCCCAGGGATAGTGATGTGGAACCTGTGGAAAGAAAGGAACAAAAGAAATTTCAAACAAAATTCTCTCTCAATCCAGTTTGTATGGAATAAAATTAAAGAGAATGTGCGAGAATATATAGCTTTGAGTACCTGGTCAGTGGAAGACCGGATTTTACCTGTGGAGGAAGAAGACATTTTCAAACGCTGGAACTTAGAACTGGCCTTCCAAAAATCTCACAAATCTCCTCCCCTCAAAATAAAAAATACAAACCAAGATTGGAAGCTGCCGGAAAAAGGAACCATAAAGTTAAATTTTGATGGTGCATCTAAGGATAACCTTGGGAAATATGAAGCAGGGGGCCTTCTAAGAGATTCCAAGGGGATAATCTTGGCCATGTTCACCAAAAATATGGGGTATAATTCCAATAATGGAGTGGAGTTGGAAGGGATAATCGGAGGCTTGGACATGGCCAAACTCCAGGGAATAACAATTTTGTTGGTGGAATGCGACTCTCTCCTCATCCTAACGACTCTGAAACATTTGAGAGAGGGATCAAACCCAGAAAAAATCTTCATAAATTGGAGAATATCTCATGGTTGGACGCAGGTTGCTAGCATGATTCAACATTTCCAGGTGCTAATCCCAGCCCAGGTAAGAAGAAGCACCAACTCAGTGGCAGACTACTTGGCCAACGCATAAGTCCAACAGAGGTCTTGAACGTCGAGGTGGCATTTGGGGGACCCCACTAACTACACTACTTGGTAAGAATGATCCAAATTTATGAGTGGAACGAAATGAATAATAGACTGAATACAATAACATAGAGATACAGAGAAAAAAAACATATATCCAGTGAACAATAACTTCTATTGAATAAATAAAATAGGTTGAAACTGTAAAACTGCAGAATTGGAAACAACTTGCTCGAATGGTGGTAGCTATCTCTGAGAAGAGGTGTGGCTACTACGCGCATCCGTCTGAGCATAATGATCATAATGAGGCTCCAGAGGCCTTTTTAACATTACTCATGAATGCCAAAACCCTATACATCCAAAAGCCTAACCCTATGAGATGAAATGCCAAAAGTTATGTGGGCCCTGATGGGTAAGTTGGTACCTCAACTTCTCGGGGTCGTAACTTTTGCATACGACCTCTGTTTTAGGCGCGTGATAGCTCGTTGAAAAGGTCTTTTCGAGAAATACACATTCTGCCATCAAAATTTGACCATGTCTATAATTTTACTGTGGAAAGCCAAAAGAACACTATTTAGGGCCCCAAAACGGCCCTGGAAGTATATAAAGATATGCTGACATGAAAACTTCAAAAATAAGCCAGTTGGATTAGGTGGGAGGCCACCAATCTTCACCTGGTAGATGTGTAGGGCTTTAGACAACCCTAGAAGTGTAGAACCCATAATTACAAAGAAGTACAGAAAAACATGCTGAACTAATAACTGTCAAGATGAGCCAATTGGAATAAGTGGGTGGCCAACAATATCCACTTGGGTCAAAGAAGTCACGAGACTAAATGAAATAGACATGAGAAGGAACATGATGAGTTGGGATTAGGAGAAGATAACAGGTGGGGAGCCAAAAAAAGATATTGGGACAACAATCAAAAGGATGAGAGATCAGGACCCAACAGGCAAATTAGAGAAAGCCACTAGGTCCCATGATGAGACAGAGGAAAAAACTATCGATTTTGATGCTACGAGCACTTGACGAGATGAGAAGGATCATTCCTTATAAAGGTTCGACTTTCATACTGCCCAAACCAACTTTTTGTAGTAATTTGATGAGTAATAGAGAGGATGGTTGGATGGGTCGAGGCTTCTCATGCAACACACAGATCAATACGTTAGCAAAATACTGGAAGGAATGAGGCATATTATTGTAGATTGAGGAAGAGTATTGTCATCATAGGAAGGTGAGGAACAATAATGGGAGCTTGCGTAAGGTTCATATGGAGAATGTATTCATAAATATGGTAGTTACAAGAAGCAAGGTGAAAGGAAAACATGTACAACCTCCTCCTGGGTGATCCATGTGGCATGCATAATGGATCGATTCATTGCAAAGAGGAAAGGACATCGTGACCTTGGGATTAATACCCTCTACGGGCCTATCAATTTGGTAAATAAATTGGTTAAGAACTGATGCCCGAAGAATAGAAAGAAGACCACGTCTGAGAATTGGAAGCGTCAGAGGTGGCCAAAGAACGTCAAGACTCCTCCGTGATGCTCTTTCAATTTTAGCATAGGTAGCGGGGCTTGGGTCCAGACTGACCTCAGAAACAATAAGGATACACACTTCGAGGAAATAGAAATTAGGATTTTTAGAGCCATGGCCAGAAAGGGTGCAGGGAAGAAAGGAAAACAATCGAAACCCTCATCTTCAAAAGTCCCAAGAACCCATTCAAGGGTGGCTCGAGCAACATGGACAACCGATATGTGCTTCAAGCATGTGAGTACAAAGAAGGAAAGGCAACATGTTGTGGGCATTGAAGAAGCAGTGAGGTGCCAATGCCACTCAACCTCATACATAGATATATAAAGTGAAGTGAAGTACTGGGTGGATGACCCTAAATATACCCGCACTAGGGAAAATGCATATTTTCAATTGGTGGAAATGTATTGGATATTGAAATATATGGTTACCCAAGCCATGGAAAAGGCCAAAAAAGATAATGATAGAACCTTCCAAGCGATTGAGATACTTGATGACAAATTTGACCTCTTATGTCACTCGCAGTTTAGAATCAAATTCTGAGTCAGGCATGAGCCCCAACACCTAAACCCTCTGAGATCACGTGCCCGCTCAATTTAGATCGAGGATGAGGAGGACACAAATGGTGCAGATGGCAAGGTCGACAAAGGAAATTAACATATGGAATACCTTGAGGAGCACAAATATCGATGTATCGGGTTTTGATCTTTGTTCTCTGGTTTTTCTCTGCACACTTGTTTTTTCATCCTTATTCTTAAGAACTTTTGGATAATTATGATTTTGCCCCCCCCTTTTGCCTCAACTTAAGGGGTTTGTATGGAATGTTTCAAACTAGATAATGACATATAGTTTCTCTTTTGTAACAATGAGAGGGCTCGTTTCCATTTTGGCAACCCCTAGCAAAGAATCCCGTGCATGCCTCTTTTAGATATTCACTGAAGAAGGGTTCTGGTTTTTTGCTATGGCAGGCCCTCTTTGGCGCGAATGTACTTTTTGTGTTCATATATAGAAACATAAAGTCCTTTTTTAGAATAAAAAAAGAAAAAAAACATATTTACCTCAATATAGCATGACTTTTATGTTAATGGGAGTGTCTACAAAGGATAGTTGGCCTCCTACTAACATAATGGTTGATTGGTTATGGGAAGAGTATGCTTTCTTTACTTTGGCGTAGAGGCGCAATTCTCCTCACTTTAAACAAAAAACCTCCTCTTTTAGTATATATAGTGCTAAATGGAGTAAGTTAAAAAGTGGACAAACTCAACCAGTTTTAATTGAAATTATTCTCTAGATCCAATAGGAATTTTGTTGAAGTTATAGTTCCACCATGAGAACTTTGACCATAGAACTTTTCCCACGAGGTTTTAACTCATTTTAAGAAGATCCAAATAGTCAAAATTTCACAAAAAAGGGTGGATCAAGGTGTAACTTTACCTCACCAAAAAAAACAAATATACTAGTCGGGAAGGTTGAGTTTGTCCACTTTTTAACTCACGCCATGCTAAATAGTTATTTAAACATTCCCAATATAATTTAGTATAACATAATAATAATAATAATAATAATAATCTTCATTTTTTCAATGACATAATAACAATAATCCAATTTTTGGTCACAACCTAACTAGATACCAAATCGATGTATGAGACTCCCTTGTTTATGGGACAAGAGACCCTTTTAGTGTAATGATTTATACACTACCCTCTTGTTTTTTTTGTAAGTTAGAAGTTTTATATTACCTTCAAAAAGCCTAGAGCCAAATACATGTCATATAGCCTAGTGCTTGGACTACCAAAAATGGAAACTAGTTCTAGCACAAGGTCCCATATATCATTAGAAGTATGCCCCAAGGGATATAAGTAAAATGTCTAACAATGTCGGATAAGATACATTGTTGTTCTAGATTAAAATCTAGCTTGAAAAATACACATACTAGAAATAAGAGATAAAAAAAAAAAACATGATTTGATTGATAAATTAAACACCAGACTGACCGTTGTTTCCAACATCACGAGGAGGAACTGGCCCGGCTGGAGCGCATGCACACCAACGAGAGAAAACTGGACAGTGTTGAAATGTTTGTTGTCCTGATAACAAGTCTAGGAGAGTTACCAACCTACGTTCCATCATCTCATAGCGGTAATGATGTTCCACAATGTCCGAGCGAATCTCAAAGATTAACTGAAGTTGGTCATTAGATAACCGGCGTGGAGAATTCTCTACTTGAGTCCCACTAGAATCGCTCGTTGGAATATGTGAATTGCTTCCTATAACATTATTGTGAGCCAAAGGCACCACAACCTCAAGTGGGGAATGCCTTACTAGAGGCAAAGCATGGGCTTCCATGTTTTC
>ML857819.1:9564-26713 GCA_009831015.1 Picea engelmannii
TTTATATTCAATCTTTGGAAGTTCTCAATGTGCTCAGTAACTGAACCCTTTTTCTTGAGATTTATCAATTGGCTAAAGAAGGTATTGCTCCTTGTATCCTCATAGTGTGCTATCATTTCTTCCGTGAAAATTGTCCAAGTGACAAGTGATTTGCGAGAAGAAAGCCATTGATACCATACAAATTTCTTAGGTTATAAATATAAAGAATCAATTCTTACCTTTTGTGTATGTTGCACATTATGGAGATCAAAGAATTCCTCCATTTGAAGTATCCATGTGATTGGGTCCTTGCCATCAAACTTGCTCATATCAATCTTAGGAACGTGGTTGGTCTTCAAACCAAAGTTGGAGTTTCTCCATTCTTGATTCACCTTCCTTGTGTCCTCATCATGAATTTCATGGGATGCATTTTCACTTTCAGGTGTCTTCTCTGTTACGAAATTTTTCAATAATTCCATGATCTCCCCTTTTAAACCATCTATCTTAGTATCCAACTTAGCTTCCATTGAATCCATCTTATTTTGTAGTTCATTTATGTCCCTACACATTTCTTCACCTTCATCAAGAGTCCAAGTAGAATTTTCTGGAGGCTTATTTGGTGTATAAGTTCCCTTTTTGGGTCACATGTTGGCCAAGTATCACTTTTGAACCTTGATTTTGAGGTGGTTCTGCTAGACAATATTTCTTCTGTTGTATCTCCCAAGTTTTGGCCCTTCTGGGTATGAAACTTTCTTTTATGTATTTATTTGATATTTCTTCTTTGCAATGCCATAGGTATGATCAAAATTGGATGTGCCAAGTGGAATTTATGGTAACCTCCCCACAACTTGACGATTTTTGGCCTTTCCAAGAGATCTCACTTGTATAGTGAGCCTCGCACAAAATAATTGATATAAAATTATGAAACTCACATCTGAAATACTAAATACTGTTCATGATCTAATGAAACTAGTCCCACACAATTTGGATACTCTAGGAAGAAGTTATGATTGTTTTACCCAGAACACCTTATTGAGACTAGTCAATAGGACTAGTTAGATAGCCTCTCTTACACAGGGTGTATCTATAAATTTAAGATGACCCAGAAGATGAAATTTTTACCATAGATACCTTTCTAATTTATGTAAATATCCTCCATATTTTAGGGTCTTAAATGTTACAAAAAAGTTTTTATAGCGAAAATTCCGCAATGACTCAGTTCATGATGATTCCAAAACCCTATCTTGTACAGGTTGTATCTCCAAAGTATAAGGCCTCAGGAGTTGAATTTTTAACCCAACATACCTTGATCCGTCTAATAAATATCCTCCAAGTTGTCCCTTCTGAAACTTTGTAGAAAAAAAAGTTATAGAAAAAATTCCAAGGTGTCTCAGATGTAGCAGCAAAACCCCAAGACCTAGAGCTCTAATACCATATGTTAAGAACCAAATATCAATATAGCATAGAAAATCCTCAGAAAGAGTACTCAATGCCTTGAAAAAGTTATAATTTCAGATAATAAGCCTCGAGGGGGAAATCTCCTTTTACCCCACTTAAATGTTCAAGTACAAGATGATTCAAAATGAAAATGTCTCCTTGGTATATATAGGAGACTAGGAGGTATAATTACAACTAATGGCCTAAAGCTGACATAAATAAAATAACATTACTATTATAATATGCCCCAATTAAGGGATAATGAGCCAATATTAGGCTTAACATAAAATTACTTTGCATGGAAGGAGAGGATGATCATGCATATTATAAGAACAGGATTGTACATGTTAACCATGAACATGGAAACAAAATCGGCATTAGCCATAGAAAAATTCAAGTATCTAAATCAAATGGATGAAGCATTCGAAACAATTTGCAATCTCATTTCTCTCGATCTCCTTTTTCACATATCTTCCTGTAAAACCCCCAATGAATCCTAGACCATCATAGAAAGGCTCTTTGGAAAATAGGATGAGATGAAGGGACACATGCTCGAGGTGAAATTTCTAGCATTGGATCCAAAAATCTTAGACAATCTCCAAGATTTCTTTACAAAATTTAAGGATTTACTGTTGCAACTCAAGGCTTGTGGGATTGATAAATATAAGGAGGAGAAACAAATGGTTCTCACCATTCTCTCCAAAATTGGTCCTAAATTCTTAGTGTTCATATCCACATTCCATTCAGTCAAATTCACCTCTGGAGCCACCTGGAATATTCCTTCTCTTGAGTAATTTATCAAATCCCTTACACAAGAGCAGACCAAGCTCATCAACATGGGAAAAATCAAAGGCCCAAAGGTGCATGCACTTACTATGAAAGATGGAAGAAGTCATAAATATCATAAATCTAAAGATAAATACAAAATGAAATTTCATGCAAATCTGAAGAAGAAAGGGTACTAAAAACCCTTCATTGGTGCCTCTAGATCCAAAGGTGAAAAGGGAAGAAAAAGGGATAAATGCAGATACTTCCATAAAGGATTCCATCCAGAATCTACATGCATGCAGAAACAAATAGATCTAATGACTCAAATACTTTAGAAAAATAAACTTGGAGATCGCATCCCCGAGGGTGCCAAGAAGAAGAAGACAGCAAATCAGAATCCCAAGAAAGGCAATTCTAGCCATGCCTTGATTGCCATCAACTTCTCTCTCGATGTTCAGATCATAGGTTCAGAAGAATCAAATCATATGTCTTCCACAAAAGAATTATATTATTCAGTGGATGCATGCAAAGGTCCTCCCATTCTAATGGGGGACAACTCTCCAGTCGAGGTCACTAGCAACGGAAGAATTGAACTCACCAATGGAAGCTTCGAAAATGTGTTGCACATTACCAAAATTTATGTCAATCTTCTCTCTCTGTATTAGATGAAAAATTCCATCATTGGAAAGAAATTCATATTCACACTTGATGTAGTGGACATCTATGACATGAAAACCAATTCCAAGGTTTCTACCGGTGAGGTAAATCGTCAATCTAGATTGTATACATTTTCTGAATTTATTGAACTAGATTTTTCTTTGTTGCTTACCCATGTTGATGAAAGGAGTAGGATATGGCACGAAAGGTTCAGGAATTTAAATATTAGATATATGCAATAGCTTAGAAAGCAAGGATTGGTTGATGGTCTTCCAGAAATCCATTTCTCCTAAGGAATCTATGAGGGATGTGTTCTTGGAAAACACCCTCAAGAGAAATTTGACAAAGGAAAGGCTCAGGGAGATTCCTCTCCTTTAGATATGATCCATAGTGACCTCATGGGACCTTTTCTGCATCCATCAATTAGAAAAGCAAGGTATGTGCTCATTTTTGTTGATGATTTCTCACGTTTCACATGGATTTTGTTTCTCACACAAAAATCAGAGGTCTTTCAACACCTCAAAGATTTCAAAGCCCTATTTGAGACACGGTCAGGAAAGAAAATCAAATTCCTCCGAACTGATAATAGGGGAGAGTATGTCAACCATGAGATCCATAATATTTTTCATGAGGTAGCGATTCAGTTACATCACATAGTTCCCTATACTCTACAACAAAACAAAGTTGTTGAGTAGAAAAACAGATCTCTAAAAGAGATGGAATCTTGCATGCTACATGCAAAGTCACTTCCATAAAGATGATGGGTCGAAGGACCTATTTGTGCAACCTACATCCAAAATATATCTCCCAATATATCTGTTAAGGATAATACCCCCTACGAGGCTTGAAGAGGCCTCAAACTGGAAGTGACCCACTTTTGTATTTTCAATTCACATACATGGGCCGAGATTCCCTCTGAAAAGAGGAAGGAACTTGATCCACAAAAAACAGAGTGTATTTTTGTTGGATACCTCAATGGTGTGAAGGGATATAGACACATTGATCTTTCCTCAGACCGAATCATCATTGAGTGTAGTGTCCAATTCGAGGAAAGTGTCTCGCATGTACCTCAGTAACCGCATGAAGACACCTTTGTTATTCCACATGTCAGAGATGATGACCATGCACATGCTGAATATTATTCATATGAGAGTTTTGATTCAGAGGATTCAGATGATATAGATATAGATTTAGTACATTCATATGCAAATTCAATGCATCCAGACGCAAATGCAAAGACAGAGCAGAGGCCCAAGTGGGCCTAGACTACTCTTCAGGATGCAGGGGATCTTGTTGGTGATCCAACTAATACTATAAGGACTCGATATAATTTCAAGGAGAATCCTATCGCACTCACTGCCACTAAACCATTTCCACCGAGGCATATTTTCTTGGTTTAGTCTTCGTATCCACAGTCTTATGGTGAGGTTGCTAGAAATCCCTTTTGGGAATCCGCCATGCAGGAGGAGTAAAAATCCCTCCTCGAGGACCAGACTTGGGATATGGTTTCCCTTCCTTTAGGAAGGAAACTTGTCAGGTGAAGATAGTTCTACAGGACCAAGAGCGTAGCAGATGGACAAATTAGCAGATACATAGCTAGGATTGTTTCCAAAGGATTTCAACAGGTGCATGGAATTGACTATGATGAGACCTTCGCTCCAATAGCGAAGATGGATTCCATACGATTGGCACTTTCCATTGTAGCAACCAAGGGATGGGAAGTCCATGAGATGGACATGAACAATGCATTTCTTCATGGCGATCTCTCTGAGGAGATCTATATGGAGCATCCCCATAGATTTGTGTAGGATTCATATTTGGTATGTCAACTAAAGAAGTATCTTTATGGACTCAAGTAGACTTTGAGGGCATGGTATTCCAACATGGACTCCTACCTGTTGTCACAGAACTTTGTACTTTGTAAATCAGACCCCAATGTTTACATGCTTAGGATGGTTGATTCACTTCTACTCCTAGTTATGTACGTTGATGATTTTCTTATCACTGGTTGCTTGACTTCAGCGATTGTTGCAGTCCAAAGGATTATACATGACATTTTCTTGATGACTATCATGGGTCCACTATACTTCTTCCTTGGACTTGATATCAGTCAGAATGCATCAGGCATCAAACTATCTCAGGACAAGTATGCACAAGATCTCCTTGAGAGATTTCAAATGACATACTACAAGTCTTCTCTGACTCCTTTCCTATCAGGATTCAAACTTGAGGATGGCGGGGACACTCCACTGGTTGAAAACACATTGTACAGACAGCTAGTTGGGATCTTATTGTATCTCACACAACCTAGACCAGACCTCTCCTATGTAGTTGGCGTTGTTTCTAGGTTCATGCAATCGTTGTGTGAGCTACATTGGAAGGCTGCAAAGTGTATCCTTCGATACATACATGGAACCATCACCTTTGGGATTCATTATGTAGTAGACTCTACATTGGATCTCATCGGGTTCACTGATTCTGACTGGACTGATGATATCATTGATCACAATTCCACATCTAGTTACCCACTCAGTATTGGTTTTGGGCCTATTTGTTGGTTGAGAAAGAAGCAAGCTACTATTTCTCTATCTTCAGTCAAGGTAGAGTACATAGGGGTAGTTAACATAACCATTCAGGCTATGTGGCTATAACATTTTCTCACTGATTTGGGCATTTAGTTTCATCAGTCGATTGTTATCTGGTGTGACAACCAAAGAACTCTGAAGTTCTGCAGATATCTAGTTCATAGGTAGCGAATGAAGCACATTGATATCCACATGCACTACATCTGGGACTTAATACATGAGGGGATCATTGACTTGTAGTTTTATCCTTTAGCAGAACATACTACAGACATCTTCACCAAGACCTTCACTCAATAGAAGTTTAATTCTTTGCATAGATGTCTTGGAGTGAAGAACACAGATGCCTAAGAACTGTCAGTTCTTATTTTTACATACATTGTCCCTTGAGGGGGGGGGTTCCCATGATGTTTTCCCTTTTTCCTCACTTTATTTCAATGTATCTTTTGTATTTGGGTACCTAACATCCCTCATTGTTGGGACCCATTATTTATTTTCACCACAGTGATGTTCAGGGGGGTGTTGGAGTTACTTCACACACACCTAGGATTTATTTTTCCTAAGGTTTTTCCTTTTTTATTAGTCATTATTTAGTCTCCTATATTTTAGGAAGAATGTTCCTCTAGGGAGAATATTCTCTTCAGTTTTCACTTCATTTTGATCAGTTGAGTGGAGTCTAGATGCTACATTGGTTTCTGTAACCATGCAACATTGGGATCATCACTAGCTAATGTGCATTGTCCTTGGGATCATCACCAGACTAGTGCAATACCCATGATTCCATGATATTCTTCTCACTTCACTCTATTTCAATCAATTAACTAAATACTAATAGACTAGTTAACTTAGTTAGGTGGCAGTTCACTTCCGTAACTTCCCGAGAGACTAGAATAGATGGCAGTTTACTCTCATAACTGCTAGTGTGGGTCCAGATCACTCTAGACCACCACTATGGAACATTGGCTTCTCCTACAGTGCACATTTTTTTTATTTATACAGAGTATATCATGTTTAAATTATTTATTATTCATTCGGTTAATGAGAATTCTTCCATTCTTTGTCTCTTGCTTCTTCTTTCTCAATTTATCTCTGCAAATGTGTGTGTTATTTTCTAATTAGATCTATTGTGTGCAAGTTCAACACATTTAAATCATACATTATTCAAAACTTCATCTGTAAATGGGGTAGGAAAATGATCATCTAGGAAAACATCAAATTGCTCAACTTCTAATCAACAAAATGAAGGGCCCAATAGGCTCCAACCACAATCCTTGACTTGCCCTGAGTCAAGTCTTCAACTTTTCCATGTTCTCCAGGTTGGCTTGTTATTCTTTCTTTCCTTCTGGCTTTGAGTTGATTTCACTTCCAACTTCGACTGTTTTTTCTTTCTGTTTTTCAAATGAAGGGCCCAACTCATGTACGATTTCAAGGGCTCTCTTCCTGACCTCTTGGAATTTATCCACTTTATCCTGCCACTTCTTGGCAAATAGTGAAGCTTCAACAACAAATTTTTCAGTGGCGTCTATGATGCATTCCTTTGGTTTTGACGCAACTAAGGAATTCCATTCAGAGTCAATGATAGAATCAACTTGATGCATCTACATCTATTCTTTCTGAACTACTGGTTGAAATGCATGTAAATCTTTCTTAGAAAATATTTGGGCTTCAAATAATGCATTCAATTCATTATTCTCTTGTTGGATTTTTTCAAACTTCGTCTGTTTTTCCAGCGGATCTAGGGTCTACATTAAGTGATTGGATCTTTGCGCACAAGTCCTCCAATGTGTGGCTACATTTTGAGATGATTTCCATCCAATCTCTTACCTCTCTGAAGATCTTAGTGCATTCAATAGTCTGTTCGAGAAATGTTTTTCTTGCATTATTCCCTTCTAAGAAAATCTTCTCCATTTGCTCTTGGGGCTTCTTGGATTGCAATTTAGCTTCCTTCTTATTGTATTGTAGTTGTTCTTCGAGGATCTTTTCTCTTTCTACCAGTTCTAACCAAGTGACCTAAATCAACTCGATATACTCCATAGGCTTTCTTATTGTGATGGACTCTGGTAGTTGAGGCACTGTCTTCTAGACCATCGTCTAGGTCTCTGAGAGTTTTTATTTGACTTTCTCCACCTTCAGTTTTGCTCGGATCCTGGAGTGTTCCTATAGTGTCTATTGTGGTTGTTCAATGAGTCCTCCCTATTTCCAAAATTGTGCTTCTATTTCATCCCGTTGTATCCTCTTCTCCATATTTTTAGTTGAGGCTTTGATTATTCCTACTAGCTAGGTTGTTGGTAGTTGCACGAGATCACCCAATGAAGGAGCTGCATCCATGGGTACTTGAACTTGCAGTGGCAGTCCACTGGCCATTGATTGTGCAGAACATGTCTCGACCTCTTCATATCCTAGGTATGGAATTTTCAGTTGGTGTGCAAGTCGATCCTTGAATTCTGCTGGGAATTGAGGAAAATCTTATGTATTGGCCAGGTAGAGCTACAATAGTTTTGCATATAGTTGTGGGTTCTAGAAGACTGGTTCAAGTTTCTCTTGCAAATAAGTTTCACTCTACCCCGATGTAGTTTTAGGTTCCTTCTGAACCTCTTGTGCTTCTGCCTCTTTCTGTAACACAGTTTTTGTGGTTTCGCTTTTGTGGAAAAAAAATTCAACATTGACTATTCAGAGAGAGCACTAAGTGCTTGGGACTTGCAGTAGTGGAATAATTTGACTCTTCATTGAAGTTAGAGTGTCCTGAATAGGTAAAAATGTAATGACTGACTGGCTCAAGATTTTAGGGGTTAGACCAATGAGTTATGGTACTTTCTCGGGTAGGTTGGGGGGGTCCAGTTGCATGGGCTCAGGTCCAATGGTTTTGGGTACAATGGTCATTTCCTGCGGTGGTGATGGAATTTGTGGGGGAGATGGGTTTTTATAAGTTATTGGGGTTTTGGATGTAGTGGTATCTGGTTTGGGGTCATCCTGGATGTCAATCATTGTTTGGGTCGCTCGATCGGTTGCTCAAGTATGAGGTATGGTCGAGGAAATTGGTTGGGGATTCAGAATCTTCACTAGGGAGAGCCATGTCCTGGGTTTCTTAACTAGTGTGTCTCCTATGAAAGCAATAGTGAGGATGTCATTGACATATTTACCCAATAACACAGCTTGTTTCAGAAGCTATGGGAAGATCAACAATGTCCTATTTTTGCGTTCCAGAGGTTTTGTATCCTCTTCATCCTCTGAGTCCATAAACATTAGGACATTTTGCTTCTTCTCAGCTGGGCCAGAGCTTGGCCCTACTCCTTCTTCGTGCCCCTTTTTCTTTAGGAGCTCCACAAGTAAGAGGTAGTGCATTCCATACTTTTTTGGATTGCACTTGACTCTATTGCATGATATGACTTCTTTTTCAAAGGTTTTCTCATCTAGGTAGAAGGGGAGAAACCTTGAGTGGAAGTCTTCTGACTTCGTATGCCTCATCCATACAAGAGTGTTGTGGTAGTTCACGCCAAATGAGATGTTCTAGGTGTTCTAGTTTAGAAACTCTTGTGGTATATGACATCGATGAGTTGCAGCAATCACTAAGTTGTACCACTTTGACAAAGCAACATTTTTGAATTCCTGGTTCTCCTAATCTTCCCTCGAGTGCCAAGGTTCGAACATTTTGGCAAGGAAACATTTGTCCGCTAATGCCAACCGTCTCCCCATGGGTGGATTCCATTTCCACATGGCGAATGTTATTAACAGGTACCCATACATAAAGGTTTCTCCTTTCTCCTGAGCTTCCTCACACGCTACCAAGAGTTCATCTAACAGATAGTTGCACTAGTTGAATACAACCTTGTTTGAACAAAAATCAACTACAAAGAGTGCATCGAGGGTGCATTCACCTTTGTAATATGACTACATTACCTTGCTTGCAATTATATAGTAGGTCATTCAAACCATTTATGGGATAATTGGGTCAATCCTTGTTTCTCGACCACCTCTCTCTATGTGGAACATCTCATACAAGCTAACCTCGCCTTTATTTTTCTTGTTCTAGATCGGGCCTTGGAATCCTTTGGCGACATCCTCACCCTCAAGAGATAAGCTAGTGAGCTCTTGGATTTCATCTGTGTGAAGTGGATACCTTCGTTTGAGCCATAGAATTTTTTCATGTACTCGGCTAATTAGGAATTTTGTGCAACCCACAACCTCGACCTTGCTAGTGGTCCCAAAGACCGGTAAGTCTCTGAGGTTCATGATTATAGAGTTGAATAGATTGATAAATTAAGGATTGGGGACAAATTTCATGCCTCTGATGGAATCCAGATCCAAGTCCCATAACACATCGATGTTCATCTATGGGAACAACACTTGGTCTACCAAATCCAGGTCCAAGAGCTTTACTTGCTTTTTCTTTCCTTTGACATCCTCGAATATCTCGATGCGAGGATCATACGGTTCATATGGGATTGCTTCTTTGAGAGATGAAATCTAATCTCCTTTTTCTCTTGACATGGTAGCTCTGAAGTGTTGACTTGCAGGGTAAATTAGGGTCATCTTTGTAACAGAGGAACGAAAATCTCTCAAGGTATGCGCAATTGCAAGAAATTCAAAATCTAGCTAACAACAAACGGTGATGTTTTTCTTAGATTGACAGAGTCATATAACTGGATAACTTGGAGAATTTTTGTAAGCACACATAAAGACACTCATGATTAGGCCATAAACGTGTTTTTAGGCTTAGGTGTCCGATGAGATGGATAACAAAGTACGATCTATCAACTGATCTGGGATTTTAATGAATGGACTGTCAAGGACATGGTCAAGCTGAGGTTCTTATCCTTTTAATGGATGAGAAGCACGGTGGGGATACTGATGGCATCTGTGCATATCACACATTTATGGCTTAACAGAAAGTTTTATAGGTTACGGTGGTTGTCATAAAGTGTATGATGGGGTTGGTTACTTGTGGCACATGGGATGTGATCGACCTCTGATTCGCCCTTCCTCCAACCACAATGGGGGTCCATGTCATATTAAGTGACTTAATTTAATGTAATGGTGGCTCTTTCGATCCTGTGCAATTGAGTATGAAATTATGTGCAAAAGAAACACTTAGACTGAAACATAATATTTGTCGTGGCACATTAAATGTACACTCCGACATTTATTAACTGAATTAAAGAAATTGCAAGGAATGAAAATTTAACTACTATACATGCTCCTTTTTCCTGGAGCAACCTTGCTTTGACTTAATCATGAGAAATGTAGGGTTTTAGGCAAGCGCCATTCACCCATCCTAGCCAAAGGATACCATCTAGTTGTGCAAGCCTGACTGCACCACAGTGTTGGATTTCCGCAACTATGAATGGAACCAACCAATGCATGCACAACTTTCCTAGATATTTCTGATATCAATTTTCATATAGGAGCACCTTATCCCCTTGCGTGAATATCTTCGACTAAATATTCCTATCATGCCAAGATTGTTTTCTGGCCTTCTCAACTATCTGATGAAAATCCGCTAAAAATATTTCTTCCTCATTTCTTGAAAGTATGCAATCCTTTGTGCAATTAATTCATCATATGTCATGTGTGTAGCCTATTCTATATAAATACTAGGGGTTTGTTGGATTACTGAGAGGGGGGCTGAATCAGTAATAGAGAAATTTAATACTTTTTCACCATAAAATGAAAGTGTTATATCAATGTAGCATTATCATCCAATAGTTGCAGAGTAAATAAACAATGAACAAATGATAAATCATACACATACACAGTACAACCGTTTTTTATGTGGAAACCCAAAACGGGAGAAAACCACAGAATGTTTTTTCTTATATGTCTTTAAGAATTACATTCATTGGAAGCACCAACTTCCTTTGTTTTCCAGCTGCAAATGGAAGGAGGCTCCAACCCCCTAGTTTCTCATGCTACAACCTGAGGGAAGCTCCAACTCCCCAACTCTATGGCTACAACCAAAAGGAGGCTACAACCCCCTATGTTCTCCGACTACAATTGGAAGGTGGCTACAACCACATTTCCTTTCCCCATCCAACTGCCTTGAAATAAAAGTAGAATGATGGAACCATTATCACACTATCATTGTGAGATATATTGATATAAACATGTACCAATCAACCTATAATCAACCTATACCATAGACAAGTGCATCAACCATGCACCAACCTATAAAAAACAACCTGTAATCAAAATCTACCATAAAGAAGTGCATCAACCATGCACCAACCTGTACCTCAACCTGTAATCAGCTTGTACCATAAACAAGTTCATCAACCATGCACCAACATGTAACTCAACCTGTAACTTCAATGAGTGCATAAAACATGCACCAAATATGTACCAATCATGCATCAAATACACATAAACTATGACTCATCAATATGTACCAACATCATCAACTATACACCTCATGTGTGTGCCAACTCATCAACTACTTATCTCAACCATGTACCCAACATGTACCTCAACCAACATCCATAATCAATTTCATCAACCAAATTTGTTTTTTAACTCTATAATATACCTGGTGTATATGATCACATATCTGCAAACCTTCCTTAGCCTTAACAAAAAGAGACTAGCATTTTATCAAACTTTACTTTAGTCTCACATGACTAATTTTGGATTAATCAACAACCCTAAATTGCAATAATCATAACTATGTACCTATAATGAATAAATATATGAAAATGATACACAATATTCTTCAATATCTGTTATGAAATTCCTCTAGATTTCACTTCTTGGAACCTCTCAGAATATGAGTTATAGCAAAAATGGCATACCTTGTTGAATTTTGGCTTATTCTAGAGATAGAAATTGTAGAGAATGCCCCACACGGAATATTTGTTCTATAGATATAAAAATGGTACACATCATACTATAGACTATACTCTAACCAATACATTTAGTCTTACTAAATTTGGATCTGTTATGAATAATTTATGATGTTTTTACCCGAAACACATGTTTTAGACTAGTTTCAAGACTAGCCACAAACCCTATTTTCCATGGAGTGTAACTCCAAAAATAAAACGATCCCTAAGATGAAATTTGTATCATAGCTACTTGGATATATTTCCTCAATGACCTCCCAATTTCACGGTCTGAGTCATTCTAGAAAAAAAGTTATTAAGAAAATGGTGAGATGACCTGTAAATAATATACCTTAGAAAGCATCATCAAAAGAATTTATCCTCCCTTGAATTTCGGCCTTATTTACTTCAGCTTCCCTCTGAAATTTTGCTTAGATATCATTTGGTTACCTCATTTACTTGTATATATTCAATATGCTCAAGTGTGATTAAAATGAGACATTTTCCTCATATTATACTTTTATGTAGCTTCCTCAAGGGGTTACCTTTTAATCATCTTAACCCACTTTCTTTATTTTAGGGCTAACCCACTTCTAACCACTTGTCCACTTAGTAATTTCTCCATTAACTTTATTATATAAATAATATATTTTTTATCCACTTTGAATTATAGTACACTCGTCACTTCACTTTATTATTTACCTTCTAAAATCTTTTAAACCGCTTTCCTTATTTTAGGGTTAACCCACTTGTCCACTTAGCAATTTCTTCATTAACTTTATTATTTAAATAATCTCTATTATATCCACTTTGACTTATAGTACACTCATCACTTCACTTTATTATTTAAATAATTTCTTCTTTGCAAACACTTTGACTACTTTGACCTTTTGGGGCTTCTAGATGACTCATGAGGGTTCTCCAACTTCACATGGCCATAACTCTCTAACCGTGAGGAGTTATGTGATATTCCACATACCAAAGAAAATGGAATGACATGTACTATCCATATAGAATAGTCTTACCTGTAAATATATCAAAACTAATACCATTATCCATCAAACAAACCTGGTTCCCTTACCCAAAGATTTATGCTACTAGAATTCGCTACCAAACTTTCTTCAAGGGTTGACATCAATGAAAACCAACCCAATTAATCAAAAATATCCCCCTTTGGCATTGATGGAAATGCTCTGATGCAATACTGAAGTCATATCACTCATGCTCCCCCTGTGACCATCGCTCCCCCTGAAACCATGCCTTTTTTCTCTTTCTCCAAGAAATTACCTTTGCATATGATAAATCTCGCCCCCTTTGTCATCAATGGAAAATGTATCTTTCCATCTGGGGTTTCTCCCCCTAACTGAATTTTCCTTGTGGATACTCCCCCTGACTGAACTCTTCCTGAAACTGATCCCCCAACCTGAATTTTCCTCTTTATGGTACTTCCTCGTGTAAATCTAAGACATATAAGATAAGCATGGAAAAGAATTCATTTTGGAGTATAAATTACTCTGAGCCTCTGGCAAAGATACTCAAAGGCTTCACGTGGAAGCGGTTTTTTTAATATGTTTGCCACTTGTTATTTTGTCCCCACATATTCAACTCTGATGTTATTCTCTGCAACTTGTTCCCATAGAAAGTGATACTTGATTGGAATGTGCTTTGTCTTGGAGTGCATCATTGGTTTTTTTTAGATACTGATGGCATGTAGAGACCTCAATTAATTAAGCCCAAAAAAATTTCATACAATTAAACATAGAATTTCTTTCAATGCGTAAATAATTCATTAATCATCATATAAGAATTTAATATTCAGCAGAAATTAAATTTATCCACAGCATGAAAATAAATTACATAATCATCCACATAACCCAGCAAATTCATAAATAAAATAACCTCTGCCTGATGCTAAATTCTTTCTTATTTGGTTGTCCTCCCTGTTGCTTTGTCCAATCTCTGCCTAATGTTCTGACCAAAACGACTAACCACCCAACCAGCTAGAAGCAGCCTGGCCAACTCCCTAGCTCCAGGATACCATAAGGAATCCTGGCCCCCGAGCCCAAAACTCCCAGCAACCTGGTGTCCCCTACCATAGTTCACCCAATCTCCAAAACCAAACTCCTCAAAACCAGAAAAATATCCAATCCCTCAATACAGTCCTCTCCTCCCAATTTTTCATAATGCCTCCCGAAGGCCTCTACCCAGTCATATCTCCCCCCATTCACCGACTCCCTACCCTCCATTAATTACCTTATCGTTCCCTTTATTACCTTATCCCTCCACTAAATGCTCCATCGCTCCCCACATACGTAAAGTTTTATAATAAATAAATTAAAGTTATTAAGCCCCTTTAATTCATTAATCAAACCTTTAATGAGTCCATTAATTAATTAATCAATCAATCAACAGATATAAACAATTAATTAATAATTAATTAATTGATTAACTTTATTAAGAAATAATCGTTGTTTAACTAAAACATATTAGGATAGTTAATTATCTAATTAATTATACTTGATAAACCTTAATCAATCATTTTACTAGGGTTGTTACATACACCCACCCTTCAGGAAACTTCGCCCCGAAGTTAAAGTATTCTATGATACAAGGGAAAAGAAACATGGTTCACACATTCATAACAATTAACCGACATTATTAGTAAGTAAGCCAAGAAAACTCATACATACTAGTGTACATGTACAATAAATGCATGTGTAGCTAGTACATACAAGTCTTGTGCATGTATTAATAATCAACAACTATCACCCTTATAGTAATTTATGTATGCATCCAATCCATTCAATAAGGCTATTCATTTTATAAAGAAAATAAACCAATCAAATGTTTGTGAAATCCTTTAATTACAATTATCTAGTTCAACAATTTTATTTAGACAACTGTGGTTTAGTTACGTAATTATGAATATTCATATATACACATTTTCTTTTCAGAAGGAAAAACAATAAATTCCACCCTAAGACAAATCTCCATACACTCTCAACTATTTCTACTCATCCTTCCTCCCTAACTTACTTCCATATTCATTCCTATCCTTCCTCTGTTGGACTATCTTGAAGCATCAACTATATTGACCTAACTCCAAATAGAACCCATAAGCAGAAGTGTCACTATCTTGACCAAGCTTCCCTAGCAGGCAACTGACAGTCATCATCACACGTCTAGGGGAGCGTGAGCTAACATTGTCCTCCCATTACTTTAGGTTTCGAAGGATACATGCTGGGAAATGCCTCCACCCCTCCTAATCATAACTAGGGTCCACACCCTACAATGGAATATATAGTGGCACCATGTTGTTGGGAGTTTTGTCATCGTTTATTCTATTTTGGGTAGTCTCATCACCTGAAATCCTGCACTGGTCCACATATCATAGCAATGCATCCAAACCAATATAATTTCACATACAAATATTCATACCATAATGTTTCTCGGGTAGTGGTCATGACATTCACTTTCATCATTATTATCCCTTGGCTATTTCATAACCCATAACCTGCACATTAGTCTGTAACACAAACTCATACATTTCTATGCATTATCATCTTGTAATTGCATACAACCATCATTTCAATTTGGTATCCATGTACCAACAACTTAACATCAAAGTTTTCAAGTTAGAAATAGATCTCATAATATCTCATAATTCAATTTCGACACCCATTCATAAAATTATAATTTACCAAATAGATTGCATCATATCCAACATCATTCTAATAGCATTTAAACCTTCATAGGATTCTCATTCACACAATATGTCGCATCATATAGCTCATCATCAATAACATTTAAGCATTCATAAATTTTACATTCACATAGTAGATCGCATTATATCCATCATCATCAATAACATTTTAACATTCATAAAATTTACATTCTCACAATATATCGCATCATATCCATCATTATTCAAATACATATAAACATTCATAAAGGTTCATACATCTTAAAAGTTTAAGTGTATCATTTAATATTTTCACTGTGAATAGAAAATAAAAGTGTAGGCCTCAGGTAATATTGGCTATCTAAGTCAAAAGGTGGTGTTACATACATCCAACCTTCGAGAAACATATTCTCAAGGTGGTCAAAAAAAAGTGAGGGATAGTCTCATCGTAATGTCTCGGCGTCTTCCCAAGTAGCAAATCCTGGAATATACTTGTCCCATTGGACCTTAACTTGGTCTACCAGATGGTTCCTGAGCTGTCGAACTCTACGGTCCAATATGTGTAACGTTTCTACCGTGAGATTTCCCACGTCCGATACCTACAATTCCTTCCAACTTAGTTTATGTGATTCATCAGCAACATAATGACGTAAAACAGATACATGAAAAACATGATGAGTTTTATGCAAGTGGGGTGGCAGTACGAGACGATAGGAAACGGGTCCAATTTTCTCTTGGATTCTGAATGGTCCTGTTATCACTCTGTAAATTCCCTAGAGGTTGAAAAGAGGAAATATACAAAGGTAACCTTAACCAACCACTTTTAAAGCTGGGATCTAGCCCTTCCAGCTTCAGAGAGGGATCTCTCTATATAATTTAGCTTTGTTCGAATTAAGATATTAGGCTAGTTAGAGGCACGGGTTTTGTTTTGTTGTAAGGATTTTCTAAAGTTGGTTGAAACAAATCACACATCCATTGGGATATGGGGTCTGTACTTAATAAGATCTGAGATACAACCACAAACGTCAAAGAAATCTTTCACAAGGCGAGGTAACGAGCTCACTGGATCTTAATAATTTAAATGATGGGTGGAAGAAAGATTAGGAAAACAACTACAATCAACAAGCACTTAAGAATCTCTTGACTGCAATATGTTTAGAAGATGAACAGAAAAATCTATAGAATCAAAGGCAGGGTATCAGTGATAAATCCCACACTTAACGTTATTCGTA
>ML857819.1:35884-53195 GCA_009831015.1 Picea engelmannii
TGCCATACTTGGCCTCTCTCAACATTCCGGATCTCACCAAGCTCACTAATGATCCTATATTGCATGATGCCACATGGCCTACAATGCCAACCAAACTTCCTTCAGACATACCAAAGTTTGAAGGGAAGGCAGGGGATGACCCCTCCAATCACGTCATGACCTTTCACCTATGGTGTTCTTCCAATAGCATCATGGAATACTCTATCAGACTGCGCCTTTTTCAACGCACACTTACTGGCCCATCAGCCAAATGGTATGTTGAAGAAAAATCGGGGTCCCATATGACTTTTAAATCCTTGGCCAAAGCCTTCTTAACTTTCTTCCAATTACCCATTCGACATGACAACGGTCTAGAACTACTGTCTAGTTTCAAACAGTCCTCAGCCACCCACATTACTGACCACATTCATGAGTGGCGTAGGCGACGTAGTTTGTGTAAAGCAGAAACCACCAAACAGCAATGCCTTGACTAGTTTCTTAGATCACTTGTCGCCCTCCTTGGCAAGGATGTAGCTTCTACCTTCCCACAATCTGAAGAGGAAGCCATCAGCAAGGCTCAACAATATGACCTCATTTATGCACAGTCAGGATACTTGTACACTGTACTTCCTGAACTGCCAAAACCTGTGTCGTTTGGCCAGGACAAACCTGGGATGTCTCACTCAGCAGATGGGCTAATAGGTGCCACCACGCACCATAGTCCACAACCCCAACCACCATCGATGTATGGAACACCTCAGTACCCACCATCATATGGGGGCACTTCTTATTACCCCCCACCCCCTTATCAACAACCATATCCTATTTCTATACCTCCACGCACCAGTGGACCACCACCAACACCCTCCATACATCAACCTCCTCTAAACACCAGTGGTCCCCCCTCCACATCACCTTATAGTACTAGTGAAAGCGCCATGCCTTCCTATGTACCTTATGGAGCCGCACCACCACAGAACCCTTACTTTCCCTTTCCGGGTCCTCAACAACCTGTGACTCCCCCACATCCTCATACGGGGGTCAATTTTGTTCAACCCTCTGCTGCTCAACAATATCAAAATTTTGAACAGTTGAACACAGCCAATCCAACTCATCCATCAAACAACACTAAGAGGAAAGGAAGGAACAGAAATAACAACAATCCTAGTCAAGGTAGGAATCAACCCCCATAGCATCAACCCACTGAGGGCAATTAGAACCAAGGGAACCAAAACCCCCAAGGGGGCAATAAAAACAAACGCCAAGGGAGAAACACTGTTAAAACTATCCACCCTTGTGCTCTTTGTGGCATATATGGTCATTACACTCACCATTTCCCACAAATTGTTGATTTCAAAAGGTTGAAGGACTCTGGAATTCTTCCCCCTTCTCCTGCGCAATCTGCCCCACAGTAGGCACAAAAACAATATGTGCAACAACCCCCTCCCACCGTGCTGCAAAATCCTATCCCACATCAAGGTGTCATAAACACCCATCAAGACACACAGCATCCCCCACCACAGGTGGGCCAATACCACAATCCCAACAATCTAGTAGAGCGAACAATTCTCCTCACCAGTGAGGAAGAAATCCTTCTGCAAACACGCAATCGTCAGTATCCTGCAATAGATGAGTCTACTCCTACATCTGTAGAAACAAACCCTACACCGACAGGACCTCCGTTGGTGATTCCTCGCCCTTCCTCCGAACCACCATTATGCATCCCTCGCATACCATTACGTAGGAATGTCCATAACCCACAGGCTAGGGCCGCTCATAACTATAGCTTGGTTGATGATTTAGCACAATCCCTGGCTGCCATGTCAGTTCTGGAAATCCTCCAGACTTGTCCTACTCGGCGGAAATCACTACTTTCCGCTCTGGGCGCAGTCGACCCTGTCAATACTCGACTCATCACTTTTGACCTTGATAGTTGGGAACCGCATCTTCCCGCCGCAGTTGCTATTCAAATACCAGTAAAAATACGGAACATCATCGTCCATCGATGTATCATCGATGAAGGGGCATCTACATGCATCATGTCCAAAACAGTATGGAAAAAACTTGGTTCCCCAGAACTCATACCTTATGCCATCACACTACGAGCTTATGACGGACGACCATCATATACCGAAGGGCTCTTCCAAAATGTCCCCATGGAACTCAGGGGCAAAACTATCCTCATCGACATCGAAGTTATCGACGCTCAGCTCGATTACAATATCCTGCTTGGACGTAGCTACATGTATGCTATGAAGGCAGTGGCATTATCCGTCTTTCGGACAATCATGTTCCCCCACAACCGGAAGATTGTAACCATTGACCAAGTCTCACATTACGACCCTAACCCATCTGCCAATCTCGATAACATTATTCCTCTTATTCACAC
This sequence comes from Picea engelmannii, assembly GCA_009831015.1. Taxonomy (NCBI): domain Eukaryota; kingdom Viridiplantae; phylum Streptophyta; class Pinopsida; order Pinales; family Pinaceae; genus Picea; species Picea engelmannii. The sequence continues at coordinate 38,253 of ML857819.1, forward strand.
CAACCAAGACATATATCCACTCATTTAGATGGGTCCTGGTATTTTCAAAGATCCATCCTTGTTAGGGACGTAACATGGAGCACCACCACTCCTTCCCCTTGGTCAAGTATGTGTCATCTCATCTAACGAAACTCAACAGGAGGATTCTCATCCTCCTCAGGAGGCTTCAGTCAATTCAGACGTCTCAACAGTCGCAGCACCACTCCCACAGGAGCCTCCTGTGCATTCGTCGACACCTACGGTCCATGAATCCACATCCCCTCTAGGGCTTAGTCCCATTTGGGAGTCGGTTCCCCGACCCCTCACTCAAATTCCCTTATTTTACCCTCCACCCGGTATAGAATCTTTCCAGGTAGCAGCAACACTCACACTACCCAATATGGTGTTAGCAATCCCAGTGTGGTACTTACACCCACCTGAGATGGTCCCTCGTCCACAGGCAAGACTCCCCATGACGATTCCTGTCCTCACTCCCATACGACCCCCCGTACCTACCCTATGCAAAAATTGGAAACCTATAGCTATGCAGGATGTTTAGACCACTAATCTGAAACTCACACGCCGTGAATCGGGTACCTTGTGCTCTCAGAATCATGCAATCTCCTCTGAATCTGCTCAGAAACGAACTGAAGCAGCAGGTACAAATGAGGTGGCAATGTGGGCCCTACAGCTATATATAGGCATGTTTCCAAACTTCCACTCACCATTCCGGGAGCCCACGGCGTCCATTTTTCAAACCGTCTTCAGCCACGGGATCAGCGTCCCGCCACCTACATCATGACTATCCCTGGGCCACTTTTCATCCTAAGCCCCCGGGGCGCCCCTTTTTCATATCATGGCCAGGTACGCATGCGCATTGTCACATTTATCTAATACATTTTCATATTTGTTACCATTCTCAGATATTGTTCACTTTGGGCATTTGGTTGTTCTGTGTGCAGGTACTTGATCATCACCCCTCACCAGCATTCCTTCAGGTATATACTCAGCACTGGCATGTAGTCTCTCCCACTGTATTGCATTTACACTCCAGTCACACCCTCTGATATTGGCCTTTAGGATACCCATTCCTGGCTCTGCAGTACTCACACCTCCGTTTGCATCATCGGTACTGTAACCCGGTAGCATTCTCACCCACATAAGTTGTCTCATTCATAGCACCTCTTTGCACTTTTGACACTCATGTTGTTCTTCATTACCCTTTAGGGATGGGAGTCCCGGTAGTATTTCATCATGTTGTGAATTAACCACATACTTCTTCTCATCATTTTGCTAGCTTCCCATATGGACTCCCAACACATCGCTTTATGGTTATGTTCTTTTTTACCTGCACCTCCGAAGGATCATGAACCCACCATTTCATTCACCATCAGTTTGCCCATCTACGAACCTATCTTCGTTTCACCTACCTCATATAGAAAATCACCAATGGGGCCCCCACCCTTCATCATTTTTCCAAGAAATTTCTGCCCTCCCTGGGGCACTCATTTCACACTGGGGCACCCGTTTCTGTATTTGTACATCTTTCCCAAATTTATTCATTATTTCTTGTACAAATGCCTTTTATTTCTAGTCTTGACTTTTATCGTCACTGTTGGCGACCTACTTTCCTTTTGACCACATGCAACCCATTTCACCCTTGGTTGGAGCATTACTTCTCATTTACCCCCGTCGACATCGTCTATATCTTCAGAGTACTACCCCGGTCACTTACCTTTCTCCTCTGAATTTGTTCACCTTGTCCTGCCTCTGGCACAACTTATCCCTGATCTTGTAGTCCCCCTGACACTTGATCTTGTCACACGGTTACGGCCATTCAATCTCTCATATACCCTCCAACCAAGGGCAGTCTTGAGTCTTCCCATTTCTTGACTTCGTCTGTGTACCTCTGCCACTGCTTCACCACAGTAGATTTCGTGAACCCCTTTGCTTCTGGGAGTCGCGTCCTCCTTTTGTCGACATCAACACACTTTTCCAAAAGGGCGACAGTATCTTGATTCTCATTTCCCATTCAATGAGATATCTCGGATGACACAGGGGGAAACACCATTGCTCCCTGATGTCGTTGACCCCCATAACATTCGACGCCAACACTTTCTCATGTTGCGGTGGGTCTTACTTTCCGACTATTGTCGTTTTTTCTTATCAGTTGCCGAAGACCTCTGAACTTGGTCGGACCACCAATGCCCACATCACCATCGTTGTTTACTTCTGCGACCGTTACCGCTGGTTCAGAGTATGTTCCTTTGCAGAATTGTCTTCTGCCTTTATCATTCGGCCCCCGAGGGCGTTGCAGTGGTCTACATCAACATTTTCGTCATCTTTTTTCAGAGTTACATCATACGATCATGGGGCATGCCCACCTCGTTTGTACACAGTTGTATATTGTTACGCACCTTGTAGAAGGTCGGATTCTACAGGTTCCTTTCTTCTCCAAAGGATTGCTCTACACTGTCCCACTCTTGCTCTCCCTTACAACACCTTTCTCAGTGAAAGAAACATTGATGGATTTCGGCTATACGTTTTGCTCCTAACCTCATCCATCAGGTGGCATCTGTTATCACTGAAATTTTGTCTACACAAGGCAACAAGAACTCCACAGCGTCAACACAGGACTGGAATCATTCATGGCACAATATTAATTCCTCAGCATTGCAAAAGGGTCAAAAAACCATAAAAATGACCAAAAATTTGAAAGGCGCTTTACATCATCTGGGCGTGTGCATGCATGCGCGTAACAGCAACGTACAAAATGTGCATATGTGCACAAGGCGCGGCTGTTGGGCGAAAAACCCACGTGCCTGCTAAACGACGCATTTATTGAAATTGGTCGGCCTCCCAACCATTAATGGATCAGCTCCCAAGTCGATTTGACACCAAATCCGAGCTCAATCCTCATGGTGGGCTGGTCAAAGACCTAATTGTTCCCTAAAAAGCCCCTTTTCACATTCTAAAGAGGTTACATAATGATCCAATGCTTGGCTATAAAAATCCATGAATGACCACCATTTTCTCAAGGAATTCTTTGTACTGTTATGCTGCTGAGATTGCTAAGGACTCATTCTTTGGAAATACACATCACAAGCTGCATTTCATAGAGTTATTCACCCCTCACTTAAGTGAATAAGCTTGGAGTTCTTTCACCCACATTTTTCATCTTTTCATTGTAAGGAGAGCAAGATTTGAGGGCCTGAAGAGCCTTCCATTGGAGAAAGAAGGGACCCAAGTCCCCTTTCTTCTTTGTACCTTTGGATTTCATCAACAGATCAGCTTATACATTGGTGATATTGGTCCATTTGTCTCTATTTTTCATTTTCTCATATGCTTTTAGTTTTTATTTGTCTTAGTTTAATTTTTGTTTATAACTTTGTTGTTTTTCCTTCTAACCTTTTACCTTACAGTTGTCATGCCTAGCAGAGCCCAACTGGGCATGTAAGCACTCTTAATTTGCTCACCTAGTGACGAATTGGGTGCAAACAGAAGAATTTGAGGTGGTAGAATAGCTTCTCTACCATAAATGAGAAAAAAGGGGGAGTTACCTATAGCATCTTTGGGTGTTACCCTATCAGCCCACAGTGCGTTCAACAGTGCATTGTGCCAATTCTTGTGATTTTCAACCACAGTTCTCTTGATAATTTTGATCAAGTTCTTGTTTGTTGATTCTACTAAACTGTTTCCTTGGGGGTAGTAACTAGCAGAATACTTCAGATTTATTCCTTTCTCCAAAGCAAACTCGTTCATCTCAAGAGAATAAAAATACGAAGCATTGTCAAAGACTAAACAGTCAGGGATACCGAAACAACTGATAATATTCGAGTTTAGAAAGGTGATTACCTGACTGGTGTTGACAGTTCTTAGCGCGGCAGCTTTAGACCATCAAGTAAAGTAATCTCTGGCTGTCACAATATACTTGTGTTGTTGCGAGGACGGAGGGTTAACAGGACCTATGATATCAAGGCCCCATTGCTAGAAAGGAGAATCCACTGAAACGGGTTGCAAGGGAAAGGCTAGTTTTTGTAACCGCCCTAATTCTTTCTAACAGATGATACATTTGCGACACAAGGCATGGGCATCCCTAAAAAGTGTGGGCCAGTAATAGCTGGCTCTTAAAACCTTATGAGTAGTGGTGTCACCACCAAAGTGACCACTAGCTTCTCCTGCATGCAACTCAAGAAAGACTTTTTCGGCTTCGTCTTTCTCGAGACAGCGCATCAGTACGCCGTCAAAATTCTAACGAAACAGTACATCGTTAACTATATGAAAGGAGGCAGACTTTAGTCTTAACTCTCTTCTCTTGGCGGGGTCAAGGTGACGGGGTGATGACCCATGTTCAAGACAAAATCTAATATCGTCGTACCAGGGACTAGCAAGGTTTTGTGCGCAACAGATCAAACTTTGATCGCTTTGTCCTAGGTTTGAAATACCACTATCTTGTTGCTGTCCTATTTCTGAATCAATAACCAATTTACACAACCTTTGGCCTCTCACAATATAAGGTGGGGTGATTTCTAAGTCATACTCCTGCAAGGAGGTGACCCAGTTGGCTCTCTTCTCTCCTAACTCCTTCTGCACTAACAAGTTCCTTACGGCAAGGTAGGGGACAATGACTTTCGTCCTTGACTTCAAAAGATAGGATCATAAATGCTTAACTGCTTTGAAAATAGCGTAGGCTTGTCGATCAACCGCTAGGTAGTTAAGTTCAGCACCTTTGAAAATAGAGCTCATAAAGGCGATGGGTACTTCGTTGTTCTCAAAATTCTTCTAAGTTAGGACTGCGGCATAGGAACAGTCAGAGGAAAAAGTATAGAGTGTAAAATCTTGAGAGAAGTCAGAGCTCATGAGAGACGGAGCGTCTATTATGGCCTTCTTTATGGCATTAAAAGTTTGATTTTTTGTGGGTCCCTAGTGATATTGGGTGTCTTTCTTAATCAAGTTCTGTAGAGGCCTGACCATTTCGGAGAAACTAGGGACAAATATTCTCACGAAGTTAATCTGGACTAAGAAAGACTGCATGGATTTTTTGGATGTAGGAGGGGAAAGTTTAGCGATGACTTGAGACCTTTCAGGGTCAATAATCATCCCATCACTAGACACAATGAATCCTAGTAATTTACCCTGTTCTACTGCAAAGATGGACTTTTGGGGGTTCAAGGAGATGTCGTATTTACGACATCGTAGCAGAGCGACTCGTAAGTGAGCTAGATGATCGTCTTTGTTTTTAGAATAGACAGTCACATCGTCTAAGTAAACTACAACGGAGTGATTGATTAAGCCTCGAAAAGCAATGTCCATTGCTCTCTGAAAGGTAGCACCAACATTAATCAATCCAAAGGGCATTTTGCGATAAGCATAAGTGCCCCATGGAGTACGGAAGGTAGTTTTGAGTTGGTCTGGCGAAGACATCAGGACTTGGTTGTATCCAGAGAAACCATCCAATAACGATAGCCTTTCTGAACCAGATACCTGTTGAAGGATCTGTTCCATGGGTGGGACAGGATAGTTGTCCTTGTCAGATGCTCTATTGAGGTTTCGGAAATCAACGCAAAGTCGAATTTCCCTGTTTTTCTTCTGAACTGGGACAAGGTTGGACACCCATTGAGTGTGCCTAACAGGAAAAATTATTTTAGAACTTAGGAGTTTATTCAATTCTTTTTGAATGATCAGTTCTAGTTTAGGGTGCATCTTCCTCAGTTTCTGTTGGAAGGGTAAGGTTTGGAGCTTCATCAGGATGACATGCTGTATGATATTAGGGTCGAATGTCTTAAGATCATCATACGTCCATGCAAAGATGTCCTTAAATTCTTTAAATAATTTAACAAAAGCAGCTTTTTCTTGTTTAGAACATCCCAAGCCTAAGTTAATGCACTGAGGATTTTCACTAGTTCCTAAGTTCACTTTTTCATAAGACAACAAGGAACTATTGGTTTTACAATTGACCATCTTTTTAAATTTATCTTCAAAATCATAAAATTTCTCTAATCTAACTATGGATTTGGGTATGGAATTTACCATGTCCGATAGAGCTTCAGAAGCTTTCGGATCAGGTATTATCGTAAAATCGTGCAAATTGTCGTTGTGCGTGCGTTCATCTATCACCGCATCTTGAAAGGTTTCTTCCATGTGCAGAAAGTTAATGATATGCTGATCATCGTCAAATACTCTTAAGTTTGTGATATTGTCAGGAACAGATGGTCGAAACAATAGCTCTACAGAGAATGCGTCTGGGGACAAGCCTTCTGTAGGAAGAAGTTTAGAGGCTACATTAGCTAATAGATCTGCTTCAGCGTTATTTAATCTAGGAATGGAATTTATATTGAAAGCGGAAAATTTATTCATTAAACTCCATACCTCAGATTGGTAACTTTTAAGATGCGGGGAAAGACAGTTCCTTGTCTAATCAATACATTTTTTAGTTCATTTGGTGACTCTGAAATAATCTAATCAATACATTTTTTAGTTCGCCTATAACTTTAACATTTGTCTGATCAAGTTGTATGATTTTTAAAGTAGATGGTTCCACTTTAGCATTAATTTTTTGGCAGACAGACCAAGGCATCACATTGGATGACGCTCCTGAGTCAACCATACAATTATGCACATTTCTATTGAAAATCTCGAAAGTTAAAAGAAAAGGAGGTACATTTTTGTGAGTAGTGGGAGTAGTAGCTTGTGGCTTCTTACTCGCAATTTCTAATGCTACTTTATCTACATTATTTACATTATTCACATTATTTACATTATTTACAGGGACTACAGGAAGGCTTCCTTTATCTTGGGGATCAGGATTATTTTTAGTGGAAGTCTTCTATGGAACTTTGCTTTGCACAACCTTGTTACCAATTGAATTACCATTCTTGTCGTTCTCTGAAATATTTTGCAACATTTTTTTAAGAAAAAATGGAAACTTCAATAACTCTAAAATAGAAATGTTAGCCCTTAACTTTTTAATATCTTCAACAACATCATAATCTAAGTTGGGGTTTACATTACTCTATTTAGTCTCTGCTGATTTAGATGGTTTTGGAGGCGAAGTTGTGGTGTTTTCATTAGAAGGCTTGTTTGTTGTCTTACTCCTAGTATTATAAGGGTGAACAGTCTTGAAGTTAGCTTGAAAGATGTTGTCCGAGAAGTGTCCGAAGATGTTTGGAGAAGACTCTTCTTCTTGAACTGTTTCCTGTTCAACTACCTCCTGAGGGGTCTCAGGGGGGATCAAGTTATCTTGGGCCTCTAGAATTGTTTGAAGAGCACATTGCAAACTTTCTAGATTTAAGCCTTCGGGGTTTGGATTAGGTCGGTTGGTAGGAAAAGGATTTCGGAAAGGATTTTTGTAAGGTCCTTTACTCGAGGAAGATTCTTCAGTTGACCTTTTTAAGTCTATAACTTGATTCGATAGTTTTTGAACAACTTTAGTTAAATTTTCCAAATCAAAATTTTCAGGTTGTGTTTTGCTTTGCATAGGTCTGGGGAGAATTTCAATCTTCTTTTTGGAAGAAGAACTAGTCTGGGTATCGTTGCTAGAAGAGTCTTTGAGACTAAGTATGTCTTTTTCAATCTGGCTAGCCTCCTCGAAGGCCTCTAACAATGTGGCTTTCTTAGATCGTTTAACCCAAATAGCTATGCTTTGATGTAAAGCTTTAGTGTAATAAGCTATGATAAGACTCTCAGGAGGCATAATATCTGCAGGGATTCAGTTTTTAAGTGTCAAGAATATTTGATTAAAATCTTTAACTTTTTCTTTTGGGTTCATTTTTAAGCTAGAAAGGTCCATGACTAAGACTTCCGGAGGCTTACCATCTCTGAACTTCCAAAAATCATGACTCAAACTTTTCCCAAGACACGATGGTATGGGGTTGTTGGGCAAAGTACCATGTCGATGCATTACCCTCAAAAGTATAAGGGAACAACCTACAGACAACATCTTCATGTTCAACATTGCAGAGTCTAATGGCTGACATAAAATTTTTTAATATGATCTTCAGCTATTTGTTTTGAGTCAGGATCGAACTTGGGAAGCCATTTCTCCGGGTGCTTAGGTAAAGGATGTTGGGCTCCAGGTACAGCTACAGCATCCTGATCAAGCCAGGGTCTAGCAGGGTTGTTCTGATTTGCCATTGGGGTAGTGGGTGTGGAAGGCTGAGAATGTGAATTGCCTTCCTTGGAAGAATCTCCTCCAGAAGAGGAAGGAGACGAGGGAGGTGGTGAAGGAGGTATCCCAGATCCTCATGCAGCAGGATTTGTGATTGGATCTGTAGGATTCACAGCGAGGTTAGTGTCACCTAATTGTTCTCTGATATCAGAGAAGTCCAAAGGTTGACCCCACGGATGGCTTGGTTGCCTAATACGAGCTAAGGCACTATGTGTTTTAATAAGAGATTGACGGACAATCTCTTGGATGTCACCACCTGTAGGATTAGGGTTTGTTGGATCAACTATGATCTATGGATCGTCGGTTGAAGTAGTTGTTGTTTGAAGGGGAATATTATAGTGTGAACGACTTCTAGTCACTATATGTGAGCGATTGGGGGGGGAGGAGTCTTGGGACCGCCTCGTGCCATTAATTAAGTTCAGGCCCTCCTTCTAGCACCATTTATTGACGGGCAAAATTGATCGTTCGTCAACTGAGAGAGTGGAACCGGTTCGGGGTTGTCTAATAACCCAAGCCATTTGGAATGAACCACCCTGACGGGTTTAGCGGCTCCGTTAGCCAATCTAAGGTCCTAGGAAAACCAAAGAGGAAACTAATCTAAACTAAACTAAACTAACTCAAACTAAATAAAACAAACTAAACTAACTAACAGTAAATAAAACAAACTAATCTAACTAATCTAATTAAAACTAACTAATCTACTATTTCTATATATATAAACTACTAACTGAAATATAACTTATTCACAAAATATACAATATCTACAAAATACAGATTTAAATAAAACCTGGAAAACTCAATTACTTTCTACCCTAAGACAGAGAAAGATATTTTTGTTGATTTTATGATTTTATGATTTTATGAACAAGAAATAAAACTTACTGAAATTAAACAATCTAATATATTAACTACACATATATCTAATTAAAATACTAACAAATATACTAAACAAACAGACCTGGAAACGCTCCAGATTTGTCCTGTGTATGATGACTTTGAAGCTGGTCGGAGGAAGGAAACTTGCACCGAATAATCTAGAAGATTCTCGTAAACGATAAGATGCAATGCTCTTTGAGTTATTTACAGGACAAACAAGACATAAAAATCATAACAATTATATGATTTATAAATCTCTGCAATAAGGTAAACCTATTACGCAAAAACTTATACTTAATAATCCAATTAATGAAGAAGAGAAATATGTCGTTCACAAATTGAATCAAGTAATTGCTACGTATTTAAATACTAGAAGAAATCAGATATGGACTATATTGTTTAAATCATATCATTTGCAAAAGATTAAGATAGCTAAAGTAGTCATTAACCAAATGCAAATTGATACACATAAACATCAAACAAAATATTGATATTATGAAAAGCTAAAGTTGTAGAAGAACATCAATTTCTGTCTCAATCTGTATTAAAATTCCCTATCCTTGTTCTCCCACGAATGAGGATGGTGTTATTACAAAAATAATAAGTATTTATAAGTTTTTCCACAGGGTAAAACCTCCATGTGGAAATTATCAAATTGTTTACATAATCTGGGCAGATATTCCCAAGTTGTCTAAACTAGGAAATTAAAATGAAACTAAAACATCCAAATATCCTCTAAACTTTCCATGAAATCCCATGCAATTTCGAATTCACCTAAAACAAGTCAAGAATAGACAAGTTAGAGAGATATTTTATTAATAAAACAATAAAAATCTAATTCTACAGACTTAGCTACAGAATCATCTGATTCTGTAGCTAGTCTAAAATAAGATACAGAATCAGAATTGAAATTTAAATCAAATCTTTTAAGAAATTCCATTCAATTGACATCCAATAATTACTTGAGAACAAATCATTTGAGATTAAAATGATTTTATCATTCAACATTAAACAGGATAAAAAATGATTCAACTGAACACAGAGATAGGAATACCCTGTTCTTTTGTTACCACAAAATCGGGTCCACAGAGTCATAATCGAACAGTAATAAGATTATTTCATATCCAATTGAAACTTATAATCAAACATATCGTATGTGATTGTTAAACAAGAGATACGATCCAATCGAACAGAATCATTTTCCAATCGTTATAGCTGTAACAATATAGCAAAAAGATTCATATCATTTAATTGAATACAAGGATAGAAATACTTTGTTTTCGATTATCATATGTAACAGCATCATAATCGTTTCTCAACAAATCGAATCCATCTGTTATGAGATCGTTTTGATATTCAATTGAAAATAAAACAAATTGCAAACACATTGTTACACTTTTAAATCGAACAGGATTATCACGATAACTGTATAGCAAGAGAATTAGGCTGTGAAAGAATCCAAATGATAATTGACTCGTAACAAAATCATAACAGGATTAATCAAACAGCATTTGTTATAGATTTCGATCGTTGATCATTGCACAGTAAGAAAACATGATCGATTAATTTTGATCACAATCGTTTCAATCAAACGAATCATATCAGGGTTTGACCAATTCATTTCTCAAATTTAAAATACAGAGCATCAATTATAATCTGAACTCGACTCATAGGTCAAACTTGCCAAATTAGAAAAAAAAAAGCGAATCGATTAGCTAAGATTTTCACATAGCTATTATGATTCGGATTCATTTCCAATTCGGGCGCAAATGTTAGTTGAGCATATTGTTTTCATCAAAGAGATAGATTCATTATCCTTAACTTGGAAACAATCAAAGATAGAACATCACACGACATAGCATCGTAACAAGTATCCTCCTGAAACACTTACCAGTCATAGCATACCAATAATAATGAAATCGAATCCAAGCAAAATCATAACAATCAATATTAATCAAACCATTTACCAACCATAGCAAATGGATGATAACCAAATCAAATCCGAGCAACATTGTGTTCTAAACTGCATATGAAAAACTTCCTTTTCAAATCGGATACAAACCAATTCATTTGAAGGCAAACAATCAAACAAATTCAAACAAAGATCACTCAAACCCAATCAAATCTATTGATTTCTATACCGGGAATAATCAAATCGCATATCGAATCGAAATTTATTTTTATTCAAAGCAAAGCTATATATAGAATGCACACAATATAACAGAGCCATTCAAGGTGTGAACAGAATTGTTTAAAAACTGAATACAGATCAATATAGCAAACTAGATTATTTACAAAACAAAAGGATATCAAATTTTCCATACCTGTGTAGCAACGAGACTGCTTGATTATACAAGCTTGGAATTTACAACAGTCGTGGCTGATTCCATGTTTTTGAACAGGATGGAGCCGATTGTCTTTTGTTTCTTATCTATCGTTTGGAGCTTGGCCTTTTGACTGGTTAGGACTGCAATCTGATCTTCCAAATATTGAATCTTTGACTGGAGTATTGGAACATCAATATAATAGCACTCCAACCACGAATTGCATTGATCACACGGTGACTGTGTAGGTTTAGACAGAGCAGGCGAGGGTTTGGACAAATGACTGAGGGTTTCACAAGGCACTTTAATACCTGGGTAGTTAGGGTCATCTTTTAGGCAGGGGGGTAGGTTTGACACAAAATCATGAGGGGGTTCAGGACATAAACCTTGTGAATAGGGGTATTCACTGGCCAAAAAATGCTCAACTTCCGATTCGGAGTCCTCACTCAAGACGATAGGGTTTGGCTCAACAGGAGGTTTTGGCTTGTTCCTTGCCATCCTTGAAATGACCCGGGAATTCCTTTTCCCTTTGGCATTTGCAGCAAGATTTTCCTTGAGCTTTTTATTCATAGGCTTTTTAATGTCCTCTGCACTCTTAGCTACAGTGTTGGGTAAGTCAATAGGAGGGTTGGTCGAGGGTTTAGGCAGTAGGAGGTGTAAGGGTATAAGCGGTTCATCCTTAGTCTCAATTACCACAGGTTTATCAACCTGTACAGGGTCGGTATCTTCAAAGCCATTATGAGCGATGAAGACCTTCCAACTGTCACCAAGAAAATTCAAATGATAAACAATGATGAGCTTAATAATCCCATGATGAAACAAGTTGTTGTCAACCTTGTGCCTCTTATATTTTTTGGACATCTTATACAAGCTCCGATGAAAATAGAATGGCATGTTTAGAGGATACCCTATAAAAATCATCAATAGACGCAAGTGGTTGAGGAAGACAAGCCCGTATTGACCTCCGCAGGTCACAAACTACTTGATTATCATTAATAAATCATGCCATCATTGTTTAAGCATAGTCACGGGCATACCTCTATCACAAGAGGTGATTTTTCACGATTGAAACAACAATGTCCACGACACTTCCTCGACCTTGCAATTCTTAAACCAACGTTGTCCCGAAGGAGCTAACCCCATAGTCGTGTTGATGAACTGTTCATCAATATCTAACTGTACATCGCCTACTTTGGCTCGACAGCCATCTAAGGTCATAGCAAACTATTGCGCTACATAAAGGTTAAAACCCTCGAATCATTTCATGAAGGTAAGCCATCCACTGTCTACCAAATCTTGGCAGGCATTGTCGAACATTAACAGGGCCTGGTTGCCATTGGGTTCAACTCGCATGACTGGGGCCATGGAGCTGAATGCATGGTAAGGGAAGGGTTTGAATTCACCAATGCATACAGGGGAAGAGCTACCCGAACCAACAGCAATGAACGAGCCAAAAGGGTGTAAGCATAAATGCGCGCATGCGAAGGTGGTGGAGTCTACCATGCAAAATATTGATTATCCAAGTACAACCGTCAATTTTCATAGCTGCTCACTCCATAATAATAGTTCAACCATTGAATCGTGTGTCCAGCTAATGAAATCAAATGTGTGTACCAATACGCGCCAACACTATGCCATAATGTTTAAACACCCGACATACAAGTCAACACCAAAATCAATTATGTGCCAATGTATTGATTCATATAAACAAAGTTTAACCAAGGTGCCAAAATGATATTCATATTAGTTGACAAGCCAATAAGTTATGAAAAGATTAACATAGGGATTACATCATATATATAAAAAAAAATTAATCAAAACCCTATGCATTTCATAAAATCAATGATCAGGCAAGTCATATAAAGTGAAAATCCAAATGCCAAATGCCTTCAATAAAACCAAGTTATAAAATCAATCGAAGCATGAGAATCGATCAAAGGATATTTACAGTCGTCTAATGATCAATGAAAGGTAAGCGCAATAGGCATAATGACAAAAGAAATATCCACAGTTCAGATAATGATTGAAAAGCAACTTCGAAAGGAGAATTTTTCACGCTTACAATCGTGAAAACTTAACGAAGACAAAAGTGTAAATGTCGCAAGAAATGAAAATGTCGTCTATTTGAAAAATGCGATGAAAACTTGATGTTCACAAGACATAGGTGTAGGCAACTTATAGGATAATAGAAAAAAGTGAGTTGGCTGCCAACAAAACTATTGAAGATTCAAATAAATGAAAAGGAAGAGTCACGTTGTAAGTTAGAAGCTAAAATTGTTGACCTTAGAAAGAAGGTGGAAAAGTCAAACAAATTCTTGAATAGCTCGTGAATCTTGGATGAGATCTTGGAAAGTCAAAGATCATCATGTGATAAACCAGGTCTTGGATACAAAGGAGAAGATACACATGTTGAAGCAAGCACCTCAAAGAATCATGAGGTAAATATATCAAAGAAGGAAGACAATGTTGCAAAGCAACCATCTACATAAGGAAAAGAAAATTTCAAAATAATAAAGCAAGGAAGACATCAAGAAGTTATTCGTGGGACACCAAAGCAAATGTATGAAAGTGTTTTTCATGGGCATTGTTATTCATGTAATGGATATGGGAACAAATCTTTTGAATGTAGATCTTATGAAAGAATATATAATGAAAGATTCTATAACACCACAAGGTGTTCGACATGTGATCAAATAGGACATATTTATGTTCACTGTAACTCTATGAGATGCTACAGTTGTAGTGGATTTGGCCACAAATCCTAGGAGTGTTGGAACACAAGAAGAAATTCCATGATGAGGACTTCACATAGCATCGCTAGAAGAAGGAATGAAGTAAGAAAGGGAGACATATTTGAAAATATGGATACTCAGAGCTCAAGTTCTGAAGAGAAGGGTCATCTAAAGAAGTGGGTGAAGAAGACAGAGCAGCCAAATCAGAATGAAAGATTGAAGGGAAGTTCAAATGTGCCATTTACTAAGGCACACACAGGTAACAGTGGTAACACTCGCATGTCCACGCATTCTGACCTTGAATAGGTCGTGCACATAGGCACTCAGTTGTGCAGCAGGCCGCGTGTCTGTTGTAAAGCCTTGGGAAAAAGGCAATGCACATGGCTTGGAGTTTTGATCTGATGGTATAACTCTGTTGCAGGGTCTGACATAGTTTGTTGCAAGTTCTGACACTATTTGTTGCAGGTTTAAGTGTTCATCTATTGGATTATGTAAAATAAAATCTTGATTGCATGACACTAACCCATGAGTATGGTTTGATGTTGATCTGTTGGAGTACATGGCTGGTACTTTTTGAAGTTTCATTGATATATCTTATGATGTATTATTGGAAGCATATGGTATTGTTGGATATCATGGTGCATGCATTTTTCATGTGGATGGGCTACAGATTGAGACATGTAGATTGATAGTCATTTTGTACATCATTGGGGAATCTTAGTTTATTGACGCATGGTTGATATACTTGCTTGGTGCAAGTAATGATGTATGATGGTACACTTATGGATGGTATTTGTTTAGCATATTGATAGATTCACATTGTTTGGCATGTTGGTAGATGCACATGTTGGCATATTGGTAGATG